>JAQFZY010000211.1:0-39121 GCA_034696285.1 Hypogastrura burkilli
TTTCGTAGTCAATGGTAATTTTTGGCGTCATTGGAATGGAACTCCTATTACGTTTACTTATCTCGAACTATTCACAAATGTTCTAATAGGCCTATCCTAATTTGTAATACATACATGGAACCGAATGATCCTGCTTTATGTAGCCATACAATTTCGGTAAAAGTTTTAAGTCATTTGGCGAAACTTGTACCGTTGACCGCCACTAATGTTATCAAACGGGGGAACAAAATATTAAGCTTTCTCTTTCTCTACAACTGAATCTTACCAAAGCCTATCGAATCCAGCCATCTGTATTACAATATAATGAAGAACTTCGGGAAATACAGTATTATCGCATTACTAGTCTCGCATATCACTTGTTGATTATATAGTATTTAATCATCCTTCCTTATTAGGAATTTCCACGTCAGATCAAAGGCGTGTTAGAATTTACTGGCGTTGTCGGAAGGGGTAGGAGCTACGTTGAGGGTTTAGTAGTTACTCAGTAGGTACACTCAACTGTGTCATTATAGGGCGAAAATCACGGCCACAAAGGAACCATGATTTTACTGATTTAACCACGGCTGCGCTTTCTGGGGCCTCATTCTCTCCATCAACGCCCAGCCTCATGAAAAGGAAGTTATCTAAGAAGGTACTTTTTAAAAAACTACAAGCATGATGATGACACCAGACTGCATATAGCATGAAGAGAAAAGTAATTCAAAGGAAACTCTTTGTACTTAATGTAAATGGTTTTGGTAGGAAAGAAATTAGATTCAATAGAACCACCGTCCGCGTATCCATCCTCCGTAAAATGACAGAGTGAAAATTATGGTCTCAGAATTGTTAGCTCTATGTGCATAGCCAGGCTCTGTGCAGGCACGGACAAAGATCGAAAACGCTATAAGATATATAGTAGGTACGCTTGGGTTAAAATAAAAATGTAGCCGCATTAGGTACATACTTAGCGGCGCCTGGCTCTTTGTAAAAACTGAAGCACCTGTACGTAGTTAGTTCGGGAATTTGAAACTTAGAACCTGCCTTTCTTCAAAATCACTTTGGCTGTTTCGCTCTACATTCAAATTCAACATCATATTTGCATACCGTACATGATACATACACCCTAGACTAAACGAACCCGAAGCCAAGTGTGTAATAGATAAATATTACGTTACAGTTCTGCTATTCAGCTGTTATCGCTAAATCTGCGTAAGCTTTGTATGTGTGCTTTGTGAACAAAATATGCCTCTCAGTCTGAAAGATGCAACCAAAGTCGGCGATTCTGTGAAAGTCGGCAATTGGCAAATGCATAGAAAGAAGCGTAGAACAAGCCAGCAGCCACAGAAACACGAGTAGAAACCGTAAAATATATTGGACCTATCCTAGGGCGGCGGTGAGCCCTATGCGTGCACTTTCTGACTCACCTAGGCATAATATCGCATTCCCCGAATTCCGATCTACATTCTGAACTCTGATTCAAAGCTCCGGTCTCGGATCCCTTTTAACGGAACAGGAATTCAACTCCTTCTATTTTGAGGTTTATCCTGACAGGGTATTCCCTGGCTATTTCAAAATACTGGAATTCTTGAGAAAGCATTCTTATTGTAAAGATGAAGCACAAAGCAATATAAATCGTAGTGCGGTGTTCACCAAGGAATTCTTACTCCTAATCTCGGAACTTGAAGAACAACAAGCTAGTGAGATCAGATATTTTGTAGTTTAAACTGAGTATTTATGTTATTTCAAACTGGGCAATTAAATTATAGAATGACAGCCGAATTGCTGTTGCTCCTCATAAATTGTTTTTCAGTGACATGACATGGTACGGAAAGCTAATAATACTTCCTTCGCGTGCAAATATAGTCCAGAAGAGACAGAAATAGTCCCCGATTTATACTTTTGGCCAATTAAAGCGGATCAGGCTTTGTTTGGTTACGTTGAAGGGCTGTGGCTTGGTAACCTATTGCTGGGCTGGGAAGTTTCTGAGATCCGGTTGGAGTCAGAGCAAGTCCATCCAATAATACCCTTAGGTTGGCACTCGAATTACATAAATAAATTTGAGGGCTAATATAAATTACTTGGTAGGGAAGGCGGGACACGACTATCCCGTACTCGTGCCTCCTCACCTCCCGACCCCGACGTCATCCTATTATACCTCATCCTGGGCATTGATTCAAAGTACACCACTGTCCACTGCCTTTCTCCACGCAAAAAGTGAAAAAAAAGGAGCCTGGACCATCAAGAGAAATACGGCCATCGTCCTAGATCCAAGGATTTCCCATTTCCAATGGTTTGACCAAGATCTAAACCCAAAAGCTCTTTACAATATTATTCGAATTGAGAAAAGCACATGAATGGAATCAATTCATTTGGACCCCAGATGGAACCAAGAACCACTGTGGTCTGGAACAGGATTGTCGGGATTTCCGTTGAGCTTCTGTACGCGTATAAAGGCGAAAACAGGAGTGACATCGTGATTGTATTTATTGGAACTCTCTTCACGGTAGTCAATCTCCAGGGTTACAGCTTACAGCTATAGCGTACGTTGTACATACATGAGCCAGCTAACTTTCACCCCTGACTTTTAATCAGATCCGCTAAAGTCTCTTTTAACAAGCACATTTCGGAAAATTGCATTACCGGACAATTACTACTATTACTCTGTTGAGTCAGGCATTATTACAGTAAATGAGCTGCGAATATTTTTAGAATTCAGGATCCTTCCTCACTTTTAGCACCATAAACTCGTCCAACTAAAAAGGAGGTCATGGAGTTAGTAAGGCATGGACAAGTAGTACCTATATAGGAAGGGAGGATACACAGCGTGAGCGCAGCGTAGAGACGGGAAGTGCTCCATTAAAATCAATAATTTAAACCGGGACATAAATGAAGTATTAGGTTATACATAGGAGGTGTGTAGTGTAGCTAAGTTTAGCTAGGAGATCCTTTAGAGGAGGTCGAGCGCCGACTTGGTCCAAATTGTTACTTCTGTTAGAGTCCTTATCTGGAGGAGGTTAAGAAAAACAGAAAGTTGGGCTGGTGAAGGGAAACAGTGAGGAGAAAGTTGAAATAGGAAACGATGAATCGCAAAGGGACCATTCTAGAGCACCAGACAAATTGCCACTTAGTAAAGATGGTTTCTTATTCTGTTATTCCTTCTCCTCCTCCGCTCTGCTCTAGTTTATATAATAGTATTATCTATGTGTTCCTACTACCTACTAACTGCGGAACTTCCGCCCAATTCCTGGGCCTGGTGCGAATTACCTCATACGGAACTAAACTATTTCAACTTATCTTCCGTCGTCCTCTAACAAGAACACAGGAGCACAGCCAGCGCGAGAACCTTATAGATTTACATAGAACCTTCTTGGCACATGATACCCAGATCCTTAGTTTCTACTATTACTTTCCTCGGATGGGCGATGGACTACGTGGGGTAGTATCTTTATTTCCTACTTTTAGTATATATAATTGAAATACGTAGGATGGGTTCATCTCTTGCGGTATCATACTTATCAGGCGATAATACCACTAGCACTTGTAGTAAGTAGTTCTACGAAGCAACGGACTACTGCCAATTCCAGAATCGTCATAAATGGATTCTTACCTAGTGCAAAGCCATCCTTGGTCCATTGAGCCTTTCCAGCTTGATTCTCGATTTCGCATCGTAGAGTCGCAGATTCGCCTATTTTGACCTCCAAGTCCTCCGGCCTCTTTCGGAACGATTGTTGCTGACATGCGACTCCTGAAAACAAAAAAAGACACTATTAGCATATGTGGTCTTTTTAAATATTACAATTCACATGGACCTTGTTATAGTCACAGTCTATGTACTTATAAATTAAGTGCGGCTACCGAAAACGCGTACGCATAAAAACTTGTCTACTTGTGTATAAGTAGTTTCCCCTTTCCCAGAGGAAGAAGGCTAAGGGCAGTGACGGGAGTTATAAACTTTGAAGAAGCCATCACGTATAACTCAATGTCGTTTATATCTGGGTAAGAAATATGGAGACCTGGGCAAGTCACCCAGGTTAGACATGAGGACGTGAGCTCTTTAGACACAATTATGAGTATAATAGGACAGTGAATAATTGGTTATGGTAGGGCCCTGGAAATAACCACAAGTCTTAATTAACGACATACATTCTCAAGAGGAACCACAACTTTCCATTTAACTTCTCTACGTTTGATTCGAGCCGACAGGACAAAAGTTAATCTGCCTTGACATTTCTCATATTCTGGAGTGGCTCTGTGATTCCATGAGAGACCAACTTCACAGGCTTCTTCCTCTAAACAAGTTTTGGACCTACAGATTTATGGCATTGTTCTACGGGGAAGTTGGAAGGAGTCAAAATACAACTCCAACACCACTGGACTACCCGTATAACGATTCTAGGACTGCGTAATGACTTGTCTGGACAATGACATCCGGACAGATTATGGATTATGTTTATGGACTCCACAATGCATCAGTAGATATTCAATATTTTACGGATTTTGTTCATTCCAAAATTCCAAATTAAATAAGTAATCCAACTTGTCTGGGTATTAAATACCTACGTCATATGGAATTAATATTGAAACGTAGAGGAGCTAGCTAATCTATAGGCTTATTTAGTTATGCAAATATGGGATGTGAGCCCACCAATACATGACACAAAGGGACTCTAGAGAGCTGGATCAAACTGAAGGGAGAGGCTGGAGAGTGAAAATTGTGCTGTCCTCCGTACTAATTGAAAGAGGGGTACAGAGGAGTCCCTGTGTAGTTGCCCTAAAAACTCCGTGCTCCGAACCAAAGGATGCAAAATGTAAATTAGGAAATAGAGCATAGGCTCGGGATCCGGGTTCCTAGTCTGCCTGAAAGGCTCTTCAAAGTTGAACAAGCTGGATAGAGAAAGCCGTCAAATGCACGTGAGGAGCCATACATATCGTTCAATTCCCCGCACATTCTTCCTCTGTGTCGAGTCCGGAATGGATTCTGGAGGCAATATAAAATACATTGAAGGGATTGCCGGGGAATAACTTTGGGACAGGCATTCCTAATACCCTCTTCAAACCTCATCAGCCTTTGACATGTTCCATGCATATTTTATGGGCCATACTTGAGGGAAAGATAAAAATGCTAAAGAGCCTCCTCCTTCCCGGAACCCCACCTTCATCTTCCAGATTAACAGGCGGAGTAAAGTGGGTAGACGAAACTATTGTGAGGCCAGAGATTGTGTGTGGCAGGACATATTTGTGGATGGTAAGCTGGGCGGCTGGCTGAGAGCGAGCGTAGTAATGCAACAGGGGAAAAATTAGGTTTGGTGTGACGGGTATTAGTGTGAAGTGAAGTGAGAGTGCTTAAATCGTATAAGAGCGTGTCGGCGGGGAGAGGAGAAAGCCACTTTTCTCCTCTGAAGTGAAAATCCAACACGTAAATAGTTCTAGTCCCGCCGTCCCTGTCTCCAGCTCTCCTTCAACCTAATACGATGGAATGTGGAGGGCTCCGGAAGATAAAGGTGGCATGGTACGCAGTTCAAGTTCCCGGACCATTGATATTATTGGACAAACCATTGGGCCCGTTCGGCCAGGATACGTGCAATCCACCCTACATTACAACAACCATCCGCCCTAATGTAGACTCACAGCCCAAGTGTAATAAAAACAGCAGGGGCGTCTCATCCTTGAGGATACTAAGAAAATCCGCTCCAGTCATTTGCCACTTGTCACCATGAATTGTCTTAACATTTCGGAGGCCCAGGACTCGGAGAATCATAGAGTTCCCCGTCTATGGAAGGTGATAGGGGAACATCCTGATTAATTGTCCTGGAATCTGGGAAACCATAAGAATTTAATTTACTGTTCTCCGGAGGAATAACATGTTTAAAGCTCCCTTCGCCCCCTCCTCGGCCTCACCATTTATTAAGAGTTCCATAAACCACGGAACATTAAATCACTCCCAACAATCACCGTCGTAATTCTCCCCTGATTGCTCCCACAGAAACACCAAGTTTGGAATATGCAATGGAGGGACTCCGTACGGGAGGGACGGTTAAGTTGACAGTCCCAGCTGGTGCGGGCATCATATCATAACATTATTGCGCCATATTAAAATGATTTTCCTCCTTGCCTCCTGCTTCGCAGATTGGAGATCCAGTATATGGCGCGGAGCAAAGCTTATGTATATAGGGAATTATAAGTTCGTCAAATCCTCCTCCCATCATCCCTACTTTGTGGTTCCTAGTTCCTAGTCCCCGGAATTTGGGATCATATAAATATTAGAACATCTACCACGTAGGCCCACGCATGGCGAGCCAAGTCCCATTCAGGACCAACCGTCATAAAACACCATATGTGTAATACTGAGGCCGTGTTTGATAAGTATAAGGCAGAAGGAAGCCTAGACACAGTTTCTTTGATGACTTGAACATATTGGGCTCCGCTTAGTGCTAATGGCTTAGGTTTGGCATGCATTTATCCCTCAAAAGAGGGCTTATTACAGCTATATCTAGTAGTAACGAGTGATACTTCTGGGAATTCTTATTACTCCCCGGATTACGTTCAGCAGAAGCAGCGCTCAGTCCGTCGCGAAGATACTAGATTGAATCAGCGACAATTGCCGGCGCACAATTCCCGGTATGGACAATTGGCGGCACGCAAGGGTTGCTGATAGGACAAATGCCGGTCTTACAATAAATCAGGATTGGTGTGTTTAACTGACTCCTAATTTTTGTGATCTACATGTTTTATGGGACCTATTCTAATAAGTTCCCAGAATCCCAAAATCGTGTAACACCCTAAACTGAACTTATTCTTATCTCGAAATGTTTTGCTTGCTAGGTCAGTCCAAAACACTACAACGATAACTGTATTCGGTCCGCTTGAGCAGCTTTGGTAAGAAATAAAAAGGATAAATATGACCTATACCCCGTTTTCCGATTTATAGTTAGCAATGGACCACAAAATTAGATAATCTAGATAAGGGGGAGACCATTTCAGCTTAAAGGATATCGTGCCCTATGTATTGCGAAATGGCACTCAGATTGACTTTGCCAAACATTAGTACACTTATAGATCTCGACAAACAATGTTTAAATGACCGTTAAAGCCGTAAAACGCTTCCGTGACCCTCCACAGGTCACTCAAAGATCACATGGGGAAAATATGGTACTCGGATGGATTTGGCCGAAACTTGGTAATATAGGTACTTAACAAAAATCCGTAGGACCAATTCTTGACCCTATACCAGTTGAATATCCAGTTTACCCAGTGACAGTGAAGTGACCAAAAGAGGGTCACGGATGAGTCATATGGCTTTGACGTAAATTTAAACATTATTGTTCATCTGTTCGTGTAATAAGCTGTGTATATCAAAGATTAAATCATATCCAACTGCTTGCCATCGTTTCCATACGTCACGGTTGAGTGACCTGTAGAGGGTCAAGGAGACAGCCTTCGACTTTGACGTCTATTTAAACATTGTTCAGGACGTTGAGGTCTGTAAGTATCCCAAGTTTCAGCTAAATCTATCAGGGTACTATTTTCCCATAGTTTATTCTCCTTCTATTCGTAAAAGATAGGTGTATGTCCGCTTCACACAGTATCAATTATGAATATTCAGAAGCTCTGAATGTCTATCAACACATTTTATGAATTACTAATAATATCTATTTAAGTATGTATAGTCGGTAATTCTGATACCGGGAATTGTCCATACCGGGAATTGTCCATCCCGGGAATGGTCCCAATCCCAATACGTACAATATTAACTTACCTAAGCTGCTATTAGCTTCAATAATTATGATTACCGATTACAGTTTACAGTGCTAAGAAATAGCGTGCGAATATTCTGGTGATAGAGACATGGAACATGGAGATCTATATTAGAAGGCTCCTGCATGCCGTGGATACTTTTGGCCTCTCCGTTCTGCTGACCAATAATGCTTACCAACTGTCACTCACTGGGCTTTCTTTCGTCCCCAAAGAACACATCGCCCTTCAATCATTCTCTCTATTCTTCTAGCACGTCATTCTCTTTTCCCTTTTTTGGCAAGGAAATGGAAACTAACCTAGTTTTTATCCATATACCTATAGGTACTCTACGAGTAAGAGCTGTACTACGCCTAGTAGTAGGGGGAATTTTGACGTTGTCAGTCGCCCACAGCAGCTCCGTCCAACCAAGCCTAAAAAGTTGGAGAAAACTCAAAGAGAAAAAGAGCCAGAAATGGAGCCGAACTCGTCAAAATCTCTGACCAAGAAAGGTAAGTAAAAGCTCAGGTTCGAGAAACGTATAAAAACAATATGGAACAATATTTTGGAAGCCACTCGATATACTTATACGCATCAAGGACTCTTGTTGTCCATTTCTTCTACCTTTGGTTGTCGTACTTTGTATTTGTTAGAACACACATTTTTGAACCATTTATAGCAAATTACCATCAAGTATTCTCATTTAACTTTTGAGCGAACCTTGTTTCGAATTGACTCACGACATGTAAAAGCTTTGAGTACACTCTTTGATATTGCCGCATCTAAACAATAAACAAGTTAGTGTTGTGCACAATTTTGTGCATTCACTATTACCGAATTAACATTTGCTCCTTCTTCAAATACAAGTTAAAATTTTTGGCAGATGAGTTAAATAGTTACGTTTAATTTTACCGTAACACTGCTGTCCATCAAAGGTGTATCTATAAGTACTTGTCATGAATCAACATTAAATGAATTTATAAATTTATTCTAATTACGAATAACCAACTCGTAATGGTAGTAACCTTTCGAAAAATGATGATAAATAAAGTAAATGCGGGACTGAACAATTTGTGTTAGACATACTGCAAACTGAAACACGCGTACTCGTAGTGCTTCCTCACCAAACTAATCCCGGTACTTTCGAGTAGGGGGATCCCCTGTGCGAAAATAGATAAGAATGCTTTAAGAAAAATCCCCAGAAGCCAAAAAGCGTGAAGGAAAATATGAGAGCTGGAGCAGGATCCGAGCCGCACACATTCCGGACCCCGAACGGAAGGCCAATCTTGAAGATCCGTTCCATAAAACTATATTCATACATATAGGCATTTGTCCCATTATAAGGTCTGAAGGTCCTTCGGAGCTTACTTCTCCTCCATCCAGCCTTAACTCAAGGGTGGCATTAGGCTCATGGAGCGGGCTAGGCGGGGTTTGGATTTAACTTGTCTCATTCTATGACATTATTCTTCCCCATATCCCCTCATCTTTGTGCCGGGCCGGCCTCTAGTTACTATGCATAGCCTGGGACCTTTCCCCCACGCCGCCCTTTGACACTTTATTTTATGATTGCAGATGAAATCATAAGACAGTCCCCAATAATATAAAAGGGAAGTCAAGAGGATCAAAGTCTTCCTCCTCACACTCGGATGGAAGTACCCATGGCCCATAACACGCACCTTGGTCGTATGCTCAACTGGATCAATGAGAATTCAAATAGTCCATCCCTCATCCCCACTGTCTCAGGTCTGAGACTGAGCTCAGATTAAGGCCCATTTCAATTGAAGTACTATCATCCTTTTAAATGAACTTCTATTAAGGCACCTAAAATACTGAGTTCTGACTCAAGAAAATGTTACCTTACGCTTCGTTAGTTCACACAGTTTTCGCTATTTCCGTAGCTGGCAAGCATTTCGTTTGCATGAGGAAAGACGAAAGTATGTCTAGGTACTCTTTCAACCAGATGTTAAATTCTGCATTATTTTAGCTTCTGTAAATAGCAGCCCTGTAATCTCATGAATCATGGATCATTCATTGTTCATGGTAGAGATTTACAATCCTAGCTTTACTTATCTAGTGGAGGACCACTGAAAATTCCAGGCGTTTTAAATTTAAAATAATATTTTCCGAAAATATTTAACTCCAAAACTAAGAAATGCAATCTCCCTAGTTCGATTAGAGAACTGCCGTGGATATAAGACCATATATTTATCTTTGGTAAAGGTTCCTCTAGTCCCTATGCCTATATTCCATATATACAAATGTGGTCGGGTTCTTCTTTAGATTAGTGTCCCTGAAAGTACCTAGCCAGATGAGAACCGAACCAAGTCCATTTTAAGGACAGAGACCGAAACGGAAAGAGTTCTAACCGCGTATTTTCCAATAAAGCTCACACTTTATCATACGTGAAATCCAGATTCAATTTAAATCCCCACATAAATGGGAGTGTGCTCTGTGTACAGAGTTCTGGGGGTTTCCTTCAAATGGGCCGATTCTCTTCCAAAGGAAGATTTCATAAGTTCTCTTATAGAGCTCACGCTTCATGAAAGAAAGCGGAGACTTCTCGACCCGCCCACTTTATTCTCAATTTTGATTTAATTGCCTTTGTATAAGCACCATATATGTGGGTCCCTCTTATAATACCAGCCCTTACATTGATAGTGGCAAGGATTGTCCTTTGACCTTAAGATTAATTCGCGAACGTAAAACATTCGCAGATGCATAGAGCTCATACGCATTGTGGCTGAATATCGTATTTTCCATTTATTAATCCAAGGCAAGGGCAGGGCAATAGGGAATTTGAGTGACACAAACTTTACAAAATTATAGCAAAGTCAATCAATTATTCACACGTCAATTAAATTGACAAAGAACTAGATCTGGATCACAGTTCCCTACCTCCCAACCTTGGAGCACATTACACAACTCCCAAAGAACGTTGTGATGAATTTATTAAATAAAAGAGTAAACTATTATGTACTCTAATCCGAACTAATCTAATGCAAAACTATTAATGAATTTATGCCATATGTCAACTGAGGCTTGAGGCTTTTGGCTGGGATCCTGGGAATGTGGCTAGACAATCAGATTTCCTCACGTGGTGATCCATTTATACATTTTACACATCGGACGGTTGAATGGAAGTGTGAAAAATCAATACTTCACTCCGCCACATATAGGAAAGAAAGTCAAGGAACTTCTCGGCAGAGAGGCAGGAGACTGATAAAGGCAAGGATCACCCTAAATAAATCACTCTCATATAATGGTAAGTTGGTTATTGGTAGGATTCGTAACGTTTTCACATTCACAACCATAAATTCTGAACCAATTATAATTTTACGTAATATCCCGTACAAACAATAAGCTTAGAATTACTTTAACCAGACAGAGGAAAACCAGACAAAATTGCGCGAAAAACCGAGCATGATATAAGGGAGAGACGTATCATTTATAGACGCATGTAAGTACTATGTGAGTCTAAGTACCTAAATGGTACACATATGAATATGATTGATGAAATACGTAATGAAAATTATATAAGGACCTCAAATTGTACAAATACGTACAAGGCTTACACTTGGTCAATAATCAGCCAGGTATTAAGCTGAGCATGGCTCCCCTGCCTACAACACAATAAACAACCTAGAGTTGAATATTGAATTGAATAGAAGTGTTTAGCTTTCTTGTAACACAAAATGGTCCTGATGAAGATTAATGGTTTGCACGGCTCATCTCGAACACGACCAAAAAAGGTCGGTTTCGTATAGGTACTTACTATGTATTACTACATATAATGTATATGGAAGATAGGTGCTACGTCGGTCGGCAGTTGACACTCATTGTCCTTACGTTGATTTCTTTACACGGACATCCACCATTAACCTCCGAACTTCATATGGAATCCCATGCGTATCGATAAGGCGCTAAGAAATAAATAACTGTAAAGATTTGCTAACATAGACACTTAGCGGTTTAGAAATACGTATTATCCAGACAATTTTTATTCATTTTTGTTTGTAATTATGAAATAGTGAAAGCATAAACATAAACCATATTCTTTTTTAACCACGTGCAGTTCTATTTCATATAACATTAAACAATCAGGTTTGAGGACGAATTCATTCAAAGTATACATTCTCGATTTGACTAGCGTGATCCATAATCATTCAGTCTTTCAGCTATATTACATATATATATACATATATTATACAGCTCAATTTTACATGGTCTTCGGTTTTTCTTACATTGGGTGCTAGTGTAAGTGCACCATGCACACAGACACCACACCTGCTTTTGGTATTAACACAGTATTACGTCTTCCGGACGAAGGTTGCTTGCGCTGCACCTGTTGTGTTCACAATTTGTTCCTGCGTGTATTAGGCGGAGACGTAGACAAGGATACGCCGCGAGGTGAGCGTACCTGAACAGCCGAACGGAGGAAGTTTATGTCGACTTAATAGTCTTTTGTTGTGGGGAGTGGATATGAGTCGTCAAGTGTTTGGGCTCATGGATCCAGAACCAAAATGAGTGAGACAGCAAATAAGAGGTGAGTAACTTGGGCTCACTCATTCAAGCCCCGCTATGACGAAATCTTCCCAATCGTGGAGCACAGAGCTCAGAACGGGCACCTAAATAAGGGACATTATAGGGAATGGAGTCCCTACTAATGAGTCAGGTGCATGATACAAAGATGGAGACTGCTTATGAAGATTACATCTTGGATCCTAGTCATAGGGGTGGGTAAGAGTATAAAGGGAAGATCCCACGCAAGGAACAGCTTGAACGGTCGAGGCCTGAGACTGGTCTATAAGGAGTATTAGATCATGGAGGATCCAGGAGTGGCTATAGTTGTACACGAGGCAGGAAAAACTGGAATACTTCAGAATATGAAATAGTAGAGTAGAAGATAGGGGAACAAACAATGGACTGGTCTCATAAAAAAGGAGCTGGGAAGAAGAGGAGCAGGTAGCTGATGAAGAAGGGGTGAAGACTTCCGTGCCTCAGGCAGAAACTGATTTCAACTTTCAACCCTGCCCCTGTCTTCTCCATTATGAATACAAAAAATTGGATCCCTGGTTCTTTTTCTATTAATTAGGATTGATCAAACACACATTAGGCTGTCTTGAGGCGGAGGCAGTCCGTAGAGCCTCGGAATCAATTTTAGTCTTCATAGAAGTAATAAATTATGGCAAAATAAAGGGGATTTATAGTTCCGCAGGGAATACACACGTAGGGAACACACGCCACCGAGTCTCAAAAAAGAAGAGGCATTGAGTCCCGAAACTTACATCCCGTAATTTGTAACTTTCATAATGCCTTTCAAAGAGAAATGGTTTCAATTGAACAGCAGGCATAGCGTGATGCATACATGGTCGAATTTCTAGCTACAGCTGCATGCGACAATATCGCAGCTAAACAATGGTGAATCCTGAACCCATTTAAAAAAACACAGAATATTTTGGTTATGACTGTGGTATAACTAAATAGTAGTTTATTACCGTCCACAGCTTTTACTAAAAGAAATCTAGTAAATAATGCTGAAATGGTAATTATAACGACAGACATGATTTACATTAAACCTTACAGTAGTTCACTATGAACTTACATTTGCAAACTAAAAATCATCCCATCTGCTTCTAAGGAAAGCTCTAGTTTATGGTCTAGTAAATCTAAAAAGTTCCATATAATTATATGACTACCTTACAAGAAGATAGGTTGTCGAAGTTGAAACTCAAGAGTATTTAGAAGGATGAATCAATTTATTTGTGGTGCGGAGTAGAATATAGGGAAGGAAGAGGAGAGAAATTGTAAAGAAAGTGAATTGTGGATGGAAGATAGAGTTGAGGGCTGGCTGGCCTGGACGTGACTAACCATACGGAAAAACAAATATTCCGCAGTTTCGTCAACCCAGCTCAAGTCTTACTTTCCCCATAACGAGATTGTTCTTCAACTCCAATGAGGTTCTCCTCCTAGTAAATATGGGACTCTCGCTTTCACTGTTTACTTTATCCTACATTGTCGCTATTTCATATCAAACAAGCCTTCTCCCTTTCATCAAAGAATTGAGTAAAACTGTGTAAAGTGTCCCTGGGACTCAGGCAAAGAAAATGCAATTTTGAGGAAAGGCCCAACCAAGATCCTGAGCGACGGGACCTGACATGAGCCCCGACCAGCCTCCTCTTATTGCTTTATTCAAAATCAATGGTTTGGGATTTAATAAAGAGCCGGGACGGCGGAGGACAGGGAAAAGGAAGTAGGTAAATGATGGTAAATTAGATGCAAACCAGGGTCTGATATTAATATAGGGCCTTTCCCTACCTCCTCCAGCCCAAAGAGAAGATAGGAGATCCGGAGGGGAAGTAAGCTGAGCGGAGATGAGAGGATGGGAGTCGTATGGCACGAGCAGATTGGTGAAACCTTTGAATAATTCATCATATAAATACCAAATTGGAAACACTTGAAAGAGTGAGTGGGAGCGGAGGAGGACGGAGGGAAAACTATGGGCCCAACTTTTCTCGGTCCAAACTTTTCTGGGCTCCAACAAACTCAAACTCAAGTGACACACCGGAAGGGTCTGAATGGGGACTCTTCAAAACGGTATGAGTTCTTTAATTACTGCGACATATTGAGTCATCACATGAAATTCCCATCCATCTATATTCAAGACACCAGGGCCCAAGTAAACTTTTTCCTCAGACCAAGAACTAAATAAGGTTCGGGAGGAAGAGAACAGAATGGTTCTCATCTTGAACCTCCGCCTCATCTCAACAATCCTCAACTCATTTTCCTTCTCCCCCTATTTACACTATATACTTAAGCCCAAAGCCGAAAAGCGACCTACTTCCACTGTATAGTATTACACTATGACTATTTTGCATATTGAGACCAAGAGACCAAGTGTGGCGGACCCTTGTGACATCCTAAGTCTGGGGGCACAGAATCGGGCATAGAAGTAATCCAGGGAGCTTCTAGGCCGACAGGGTTTAGTTCCCCATGTTTTCCTGGTACTACTAGGAAGGAGGAGCTCATCCTGATCACATCACATCACATCCTGATTCCAATCACTCGGCCTGCCCAAACTTTCCTCCTTGTACTTTCACTCGAGCCTGTCTTAATAAGATTTCTCTTAGTTGATTGAAAACTCTTGTAAAAACATCGATCAGGACGGGAAGAAAGGGCATAGGATTGAGGGTAGGGCTATCAGGTTCGGGGTTCACGGGAGAAAGCCAATTGGTTTTCCACGAGCCCTACGCGTGGAGGCTGGCATAGGATCTTAAGTAGCGGGCTCGGGCACTGGGCATCCTCTATTCTAAAAAGAGCTATCTCTCATTTCTCCCAACAGGGTTCCTTTAGAAAAGATCGAAATAGGGCAGTCTTGGATCAGTTACAAAAAGGATTGGAAAACCAAGTCAAGATTCCGGCTTCAAATCTGCAGGAGTTAGAGGCAGAGCTGTGTAAGACAATAAGGGCGGGAGGCGGGTATAGGAATTGCAGACTATAAGGCCGCCCCGTATTCCCTTTCCCGTTTTTAGTTTCAGTTACTCCAGGAAGGCCAGAGAGAATTAATTCTAGGAGACAGATAGAGGAAGGTTTTCGACATTGGGTGTCTTGAGGCGGACAGGCCGAGCTCACTTTACAGGGAAGTAAGAAGTAAAAGAATGAGAGAGGCGACATGAACCCTAACACGATCAAACGGTGAGAGTGTGAGTCTCTTGACATTCTATCTTATCAGTTCACCTTCTCTAAGATCTCCTCATCACTCAATAAAGAAAGCCAAGCCCAGACCAAGTACCAACTCCTTCTATGCATGTCCAGCCCACTAAAACATACTCCCATACAACTTAGTTCCAAGAACATTCCCAGAGAACCAAGCCTGTCAAAATGTCTTCCTCCCCATTCTCTGAATACATAACCATAGGCAGGTCCCGAAATATGTATAAAGACATTCCAAAAGGAAGACCGTGGACACACTCACAACCCAACTCCAGCCTTACGTACAGGTGTAAAACCAGGGTTGAAAAAAATGTGTTTTTTTTTAACTAAAAAAAACAGTTTTTTATTGTTTAAAACATGCTTTTTTTTTAAATAAAAAACGTTTTTTTAATAACAAGCAAAAAAAAACGCTTTTTATTGCTTAAAACCTGTTTTTTATACTTAAATAAAAGTAAGTATACTTATTATTTAAAAAGCGTTTTTTTTAAGAAAAGAAAACGCTTTCTTTTAAATAAAAAAACAAAAACAATTGTTTTTTATTGTTTAAAGCATGTTTTTTATTAATTAAAAAACGTTTTTTTTTAATGTTTTAAAACATGTCAACCCTGTGTAAAACATTGACTGTCTATCGGCTTCCATGTGAATTTTTACTTAACATGATTTAATACAGTATGAGGTAATATTTAACATAAACAGAACAAGATTGCAAGATATCCTATATATAATTGCCGATGGGTCTTGCTTGTATGTTTGTTCGGTTTCATGACCTATGCAAACTGTTAGGGCACTGGAACCGTAGGTAATTTACGCGTGTTGTTAGGACAACGTTGGAATTCACTCAATAATGAAATATGCAGAAATGAATTGTAGGACTTACTTTAAACTACAGACAACAGTTAAGAGTAAAACCTATTATGAGTATCTACAAAAAACTATTATTATTCTCATGTCACTACTCCATAAGCCAGGAAATTGATTAAAATGTGAGGACTTTTTCTCTGGTTAGTGGTAAATATGCCGCAGGGATGGATACCAATAATGATAGTTTACCTTAAACTGTATGCGCACTGTATTGTAAATTGTATTTAAATACTTCTACTTTGACTAGCCAACAAGCCCGCCCTAACGCGGAATCAGCAACTACATTTTCTACACACTTCTAGAGTATAATATAATAATTGTCGGGCCGCTGCCGTGGATCAAACGGACGAATCTTTCGAATTGAATTACATTAGATTGTCGAGAGTTGAAATCCGCATGCAAGACCTTCAGCGCACGCAAGCCTCAATTTTGCGGGATTACTGTACTCCAAAAGTTGATTTGATATCATTAAGATCTTATAAAAGCTGAACTCATCTCAATCCCCATCCCCATAATTGTGGACTGGTTCACTTTCGAAGTCAAGTATAAAATATCATCTCTATCTAGGACGTCAATATCAGGAACATAAGCATGTCGTACGTCGTACCTACTTGATAAGTTTATTGAACTTTACCGACAAGCTCAATTCAGGTGGAATAAGTACCCGTTCGCACTGGTCTCTGGCTTCAACCTCAACTAAATGTGATGAAGCTTAAAGTTTAGCTAATAGACTGTTTACAAAAGTATATACATTTCGTAAGCATAAATCACCGCGGAATGTGGGATTTATGTACTTAATATGTTGTCTCCAAGCATTAAGTTCCTTCCCAGTCCCTCCAATTTACAAGACTATTACGTAGTTATTTGTGAGTCTTCATACATTTGATAATTACAATCAGTAATACTTGACTTTAAATAATATGCAAACTAACCACTAATACTTAACAGGTCTCTTCTATTAGCCTTATTACGTGATGCATTAGCAGAGCGCTTGAGGACTATTCTACATTGTTCAGCTCGAGAATAGAGATGCGCCACAGAGATAGTCATTGTCTGGTTTCTGCAAATACTCGTTTATGATCATAAATCAAGGGAAGGCTGGTATGGTATACACATCTGGGTCTAGAAACAGTCTACCTCCAGGGCCAACTGCCAGTATCAACTTTCAATTTCCATGCTGGTTTCAATTCTCCTGGTTTCTGCCGTGGCGGCTGAGTGGGGCAAAGTAATAGATACGGATAATGGATAATATGGTAAAATAATATTAAGAAGAAAGACTGATTTACACAATAAAAAAGATGGACAGAATCCACCCACAGGAGAACAAGTTACTAAATAAAGGCCTCCCCTATAGGAGAGAGAGAGCAGTTGGGCAATAAAGTTAGACAAAGAGTTGAGGTACTTAACTTTCATATTCTATAAGGCTTTTTTCGGCTGGAAGTTATCTCATTTGGCGTGAGAGCACAGGTGCATAATAGGAGAGGGACAGAACAAGTGCAACTCCTCCCTCAGCCTTTGAACCCCAAGTAAGGGCAAGGGACGTAATAAATGGAATAAAGAAAGTTACTGATTAAAAACATCCGGTCATGTTTAGGTAAAATAAGCATAGAAGAATCCCTCTGCTGCTCCTGCACAAGAAACTCCAGTCAATGTCAAGTGACTTCCAGAATAAAGACCACCTTCTTCCCTTCTTAAACTAAAGAATAATGATGAAGAGGATCCTGCACTCCCGCCTCCGGCGAATTTAGGAGCCGGTTTCGAAAGCGGCCCAAAACTGAACACTCTTTTCATTACACCCAAGAATCTGTTTCTCGACCTTTTTTGTAAGCTGATGACTAGACCGTGGTCCTTGAAATTTAATCGACGTAAAAAATAGTGCCGCATTTTGGCGAACTCAGGTATTTCCAAGGATTTCGGAGGGGGGCAGCCAGGGTTCCGTAACCCACGGTCCGCCGCCGCTGAGCCGCTGAATCCCATTTCATTTGACTGTGTGCTCTGAGGAACCACGATGGTGGTGGTTTGAGAGACTTCCGCTCTCTAATAAGTGTGTAATGTTCTGAGGTAAGAGGGAAGGCATACATTATAAAATAGCGTGTACATTAAATAAGTATGGGCGTTTAGTAGGGCGTAGGTTACATTATTTTTTGTAGGCTCCCAAATCTCTGGCCCTTTCCTTCCCATTGTACTCTGCGCGGAATAGGCAGAGTAGAACAGATGCATCTCTGTCCATAATGCACTAGCCTGGACTATCTTGGTAATGACTCTCAGGATCTCGGGCCTATGTTCTGCTTCGCAGACCATGATATAGCCAAACCATCCACTTTCTGCTCCCTAACTCTGATTAAACTCAGATTCGTCTTCTTATTAGAGGCCCGTGAAATTGTTTAATTTACGCCTCTCCAATCTCCCCATGTTATCTTTCTGCTTTATAACTCAAAATCAATCCCCTTCCTCTGGCCTGTTGTGCTGGGCCAGGAGTAGCCCAACAGGCAATCAAACAAGGAAATCCCGTATACTCTACAAATTGGAAAATTCAATCAAGAGGTCTCTCACTCCAGCTCAGTCCACTCTATTCCAGACAAGCTTTGACTTAGACACACTTTACCTTCTGGAATCACAAGTTGGAATTAGACGACAAACATTTCGTGTTACTTCCCAAATTCCCAAGCCTATAGTTACCCTTAAAAGAGAAAGGCTAAAAAAATGTATCTATCTTGTCTTAGGTAACTCTTTTATTAGTGTCTTACCATAGAATTACTAGGACGTACAACCCCATCTCTACACAATTCACATAGTAATTTGAGCCTAGTACAAATAGGTCAGGAGAAAGTTCGATTTATACTTGCAGCACACTTATACCGTAATAACTACTCTTACCAAAAATGAGCAAATTCCAAAAGATTCACAAGGAGGGGAGCATTACTAGTAACTTATACTAATCCTAACTAATGTTCATCTCATCCAAAATAATTCCAGCTTAGAACATCCCATTTCGTGACCATATATTTATTTACCTAGTTAGAAAGGGAAAGGGGTCGGGCTAAAACTATGGAGAGCTCCCAATTTCTTTTTCTTATTTAGCAAGTTTCCTGTAGTACTAATTACAATCTTAGCTAAGGGTTCCCATAGCTTGTCATAAACCTGAATGATTAACTGTTATGGGTTCGGAAAGCCCATCCACATGTGCTACTGCTAGAGCCTATACAGTTTAGTCCAATTATACTAGAACTACTGGAACATCACCATTAGTACGCCTTATTAATGTACTGACTCCGCATGATTCCTTTAAATTACATTAGGGCCTATAAAATAGGAACGGTGAGAAAAAGTAGCTGAGGGCTGGGAAAAGTGTAATTTCTTCCCACGGTCCTCCCTAGGCACCCCCACCTTTACATGCAACTTACGAATCCACACCGAGAGTGAAGAACTTTAGTCCCATTCCTTAGACTTCTAGAGTCAAATTAAATGAATCCCAGGTCTTACTAGGCAGCAGATAATAATAGAGATTCATCCATCACGCCACATTATCATGGGCCCATTACATAATTTAGCTCAGGTGGAAGTGCAAGTAATTCGTCGCCGCTCCTGGGTTGCATGATCTAAGAAATGATTGGGTGGAAGGTACTGTGCTGGCTCTGAACTGCGGCTCGTATTTGTACCTCTCCTTCCAGCTTCTCATGATATTACGCATGGGATCTGTATATTTATTTTTGTACGAATTACGAATACATTCGAACCATACGACCCCTGGCCCCTGTCATATAAAGCTAAATCGTATTTTCATATAAAAACCACAAATAAAAATACTAAATAGTAATTTAGTCCACACGCGTGTGCACGGAAGCTACAAGACATGAATTCTTAACGCACGCTTTCAATTAAATCAAATTCTGTTTTCAAGAGATGGACTTGGAATGCCAATTCTATTTACCTCCATAGTACGAATCTGTGTTGGAGTGGAATAACTAAGAATTAGCAATTCTACATTGTTCATTCAAGTTAAGATCCTCTTCGTCCTGAGTATGGGATCTCATTTGCAAATGCCAGGAATGCCGCCAATTTACTCAAGAAACATGATACAGGAGCAGTCTCACACAAAAATCAGCTACCAAGACCAAAACCATAGTCAAGTCACAACTTATACGGTGCGGTGGTAGTTTAAGGTTTGAGCCAATGCCTGCAACCTGCAACGTAAAATGAAACCCAACAAGGCCCCTAACAAGAAGGCTTCAGTTCATAGAGTGTTACCACTTCCTTTCCTGGATCCCGGTTCTAGGAACCTTAGGACATCTTTTCACCTGCTGTCCTTCATTAGCATGAAGAGACTGGAATAAAGTAGTTGTCGTCGGAAGTGGTGGTTTTCCCAGTTGTAGCCTGCCTTAGAGAGAAACCTGGACTCAGTCGAGAAGAAAGAGTTGTGGAGGACAAGCCGGCTAGAAGCCA
This sequence comes from Hypogastrura burkilli, assembly GCA_034696285.1. Taxonomy (NCBI): domain Eukaryota; kingdom Metazoa; phylum Arthropoda; class Collembola; order Poduromorpha; family Hypogastruridae; genus Hypogastrura; species Hypogastrura burkilli. The sequence goes on from JAQFZY010000211.1 coordinate 20,725, forward strand.
TAAAAATGATAAAGAGCCTGTTTAGAATTATGGGGGCTCTGCTATGAGGTTCCTGGGGGACTCTGGCCCTGGCCCACCGTTAGGGTTCTACCTGGTAAATTACTCCGAACTGGGATGAAGAGCAGGTTGATGTTTGATACGGGGAGTTGTAGTCCCATTATTCGGTTTCACTTTCCAAATCCGCCTATCTGGATCGAACAGAAGGCTCAATCTCTGTTTCCCAGCCGTCAGTCCGCATAGGCGAGTACCTATACTCCATAAACTTATGGTTATGGTATCCAGTTGTGGAAAACAAGAGTTAGAAGACCAATAGACGGACATATTGTTGGAAAGCGAACGGGAGAAAGGGAAAAAGCGGGAAGAAATAGTGGAAGGAGGAGTAACCATGACGTCCATTGGGCACGAGGGGCATAAAAGCTAGTGTCAATACTTCCCATGAGGAATAGGCCCGGCCTTTCCTCTGCCAACAAACAACTCGATCTCGAGAATAAAGAGTTCATATTCACAGGCCATATAGACCCCGTCTTAGACTCCACTAGCCCATCAACAAGTCTCTCATTTCCGCGATAAACTTTTACGGTCAGAGTATCATTTATGTCGTCTCTACACTCCTGTTGTGTCCATGTCCCCTCCAATCCCATTCTGCCCTCTCTTCCTTTCACCACTTTTACTCCAGTCCCTCGCTCTTTGTCCACTTGAACTCATGTAAAAGTATTCGGAGGAACATCACAGTTTCAAGAGGAATCCTTGGATCCCCGGTTCTTACATTGATACTTGCTACATCAGTTTCATCCAGTTCAAATCTCCCTTCTAAACGACCCAGTTCTCTCTATCTTTTAAAATGAAGAAGAGTCTTGGGGTTTCATCTCTGGCCTTCACACGGACTGCATTCCTATGCCCACTCCCATCTTTTCAATATTATTTACAATCTTAATTTAATCTTCTCAGTATTACACACTGAAGGTAAGAAATGTAACTGCCCGTCGGTCCTCATCATTTTGAAACGTATACGTTTTGTAGTCCACTTTACATGATTGGGCTGCGGCCATGTCAATGAATCCTATAATGATGATGATAGTTTTAAAAAGTGTATGCAGATTTTAAAAATTAAAATTTTTTTTTTGCAGATTCCGAATTATTTGACAGTTTAGTACCTGAGCAGCTAGTCTTATAAAACATTAAAGTGTGCTGTAGCTCAGCAGCTCTAAAAGCTAGGAAATACTGTTGACATACCAAACCTAATCTTGACTTGCATAATCAACTCCCACCCAAGTGTCGTCTGTCAATATAGGCCTTCCAAACTCTGAGCATAGGACTTTGGATTGGGCTTGAGCAAAAAGACAAACGAGACAAATTAGATAAGCCCATTCTTTTCAGAAAGACAGAGTAGAGAAATTTGTTGGAGGGAGTAAGAGAAACTTTTTTTTAAAAAGAAATTGTATTTGTCAAGTAGAAATGAGATTGTGTCCAAGTTTTCTCCCCTTCTTTCTCTGTCAGAGAGAGGGAAGAAAAGACAGACAAGAATTTTCAATGACAAGGGTATATGGGTCCGGGCATAGGCTGGATGGCTACATAGTGGAGCGGAGGAACAATGTAGAGAATGTGGGCTGTATGAGGACTGGCTCTAAATGACAACTCATACTACAACTAATCAATATCACCTACCCTAATTCGGAACTGTCTAGAATTCTAGAGGAGTCCCATTCAGCCGAGTTGGAGTTGGTATGCATAGATTGGGACCATGGCATGAGGCCCCTCCTTCAAACAAGGTGCCTAGTTGGACCAGTTTAAGTTTAAAGTTTTCTTTTTCAGACGAACGCTTCCAAGACCCTCCGTACTTTCCCTGGCTTTCGTTGAGGGGTCTGAATGGAATTGAGTTGAGTTCAATTGAATTGAGTCCTCCTCGGCTCGTCAAATGGGGCCGGCGTAGCGTAGTTAAGGAAGGAAGGTACACAGAGTACAACAGCTTTCCGATTTTTGCTCAAGAGTGGACGGAGTCCTGCTATCTCCCTCCTTCCCAGGCACCCGGGCAAAAGTTTTGTCTGCACACTTTAATTCATTAGAGTGGAAGGACTATTCTCAACACGTATCAAGTCTCGCTTGAAGCCAATTCACGTGCGAGCGGAAGGGAAGGGCAGAGGTTGGATAACATAATCAAAGAATCATACAAAAGTGGAATCTCTTCGGCGGCCTCTCTCCATCCTTTCACCCGCCCGCCCTATCTCTAGCCCAAGTTCCGAGACTCCAAAACAAACTCTGAACCAGCATTTCTGTACTCTGTACTCCTCCTGCGTAAGTACTTTAGTCCACAAAAATAGGGACCTAATCCCACTCTCCCCAATCCCAGGACTCAACTCTTTCAACAAAACTACGGCCCAAGAACTTTTCTCCGATCACCTCCGCAGATTCCCACTTTTTCTTTACTTCCCACTTACGCGGGCCGGATCCCTTAAAAAGGTAAAAGGGAGGACGACGTATGAATTTAAGTCTAAAACCTATTTTCAAATTCTCATCACTTTCCCCCATCCAACTGTCTCCGGAGTCTCCACACTCTCCCCGCAAAAATACCAGCCAAGGCGAAACAGGTTGAGTAATCCTAATCTTTTGCAGGCCGACAGAGTCACGACAGGCACTTCGTGAGACCCAACTAGAATCCCACCCGTACGCGGGCCAGGCTTACCACCTTGCATAAATGCTCAAAATTACTTAGGCCTCCTCACCAAAAACTTTTACGAGGAAAACTAGCAGAGCCGGAATTGTGAGGGCCATTAATCATGAATACGTTCCGAGGTGGAGTCCCACCTGTGTCCACTCGTGTGCACTCCTCATTTGACAAATAATTTGCATGAACAAATAATCGCAATAATTCTTCCAGTCAAGCACATAAAATGCAGAGGGTCTGTCTGGTTGGGCCAAGATCAAAAATAGTCTGGGGGCTTTGTCTTGGCAGGCGGGTCAGGAAACTTGCCCAGGTCTACCCTGACTACGACTACCATATTCCGGATTGTGGATTTATTTTATACAAACATCTGCCACACCCACATACAGCATTTAGTCAAGAACCATACACGACCGCCTACTGATGTCTGTATTCGCCATTCATTCCCACTCTTCAACTTCGCTCTTTAGCCAATTAATTTCAAAAAATAAAATGGGAACGTATTTTACGGCGTTCTCCTTCTTTAGTTAATTTTAAATGAGGGTAGAATTTATTTGGCACATGTATTTCCTTTCTCTCGGACGTAGGAAAGAATGAGAGTTTCACATGATTTAATTGGAGAGCCAATGAGATTTGAGGTTGAAGTCCTGCAACCATTATTACCGGAACATCTCAATTAGATTGTACTCCTTGATTAATCCTCAGTGCTCTCAAAGTGCCGTAAGGGCAGTAGACTCGTGGGAAGAGTGGCCGGAGCTCCGATGAGAATTTGTGAATAGAATAGTTAAAAATTGACATAATCTGGCAATCAAAACAGGTTTAAGTCGGAAGGGATATCCGGTGATAGCCAAGACAGTGAAAAGTTCTAAATGGTACCCTTCCTTTCCTTGAAGAAAGAAGAGGACTTGTAGTGGGATGACAAAAAATGGTTCTCATGGTCAGTGTGCTTTAAACAGCTCGCCTTGTAATATGAATACGATATTAAACTTAATACACTGGGCAAGAGGAGGAGAAGGAGTTGGCGGTGGTGTTCATTCAAGTATTACTTACTGCCCGTATCTTGATCAACCAAACCAACCTGTGCCATTAGATTAATACATGTAGTCCTCTTTCTTTCCTTTGGTTTACTTTAGCCTGAGAAAATCTGAGTTGATTAAAAACAGTGCTTTTAGTGGTGAGATAATCCGTTTCGTTGTTACATGGCTCCCTCAATTCAATGATGGTCCCTACAGGTAGCTGTACTATTTCGAGCCAGCAAAAAACATAATTACACAGGAAACGAGTCTCTGTTTGAGCTCTTCCCTAATCCCTCCAAGAGGCAAGTGTAGGTGTAGTGCCTTCCAAGACTATGGATAGGCTAAAAGTATAACTTCTTGTTTCTGGAACACGCTGGGACTGGGACTCCAGTAGTAGTAGTGCTCATAACAGCATCAATCCCATCCAAGTACAAATACTATAAGTGTACTGATAGCCCCGGCTTCCCCAAATACATAAAGACAAAGCGCAAAATTGCCTGTCAGATAATGGCAATAGCTTTCCTTTTATCTTTCGCAGTTACGCTAACCAGTAAAGCTACTTATGGCTACTTACGGCCCAGAACTCGGGAAACGGAATCGAAAAGCCGGCTAGGAAGCCTCCATTCTCTTCGCCCAGTTCCTTCTAACTCTAACCGGTAACCCAAACTTTCCGACCAAACAAGGTCTAAGTCAACTACCAGCTGAAGGAGCGTATAAGCGCACTCCGTACTTACTTGGTACTCGGTACTTTACTCCGTATCGGCAATTTCTCGACTCCTAATGAAAAGACTGCATTATTTACACACCCCCGCAACCCAACAAGCAAACGGGTTACTCTTCAGTCTTCACCACCGCCACGAGGCGGGCATTGACCTTAATCCTTAATTTTCCACGGACTCCAATTAATGTGGACCCAAATATATATATATATATATATATATATATATCTATTTAAATTTTAAACGTTTCCCATTAATTGTAACGCCTTTAAATTATCTTCGAATAAATAATAGGAAAATTCACAACATAGACACTCTTTGTATCCGCGAATAAAAGAGCCATGGCTTAGTATTCAGCATAAGATGGACAGTGGCTGTGGCTATGCCTTTCGAGTATTATATACCTCAACTACTATGTACAACATATAACTTGGACCTAGTCAGTCTTTACAGAAGACCGGTTTTTGGACAAAACTGATCTCTCACCTCTACCTCTACTACGCTTGGCGAGGAGGACCTGGAGCCCCGGCCAAGCTACAGCACAATGGACCGGTGCAATTTCTGAGGAAATTATGAGGTATTCAATAGGCAACCAGCAGATAGACGAGGAGGCAAAGCTAACTAAGCTGCCTCGTTTACTCCTTGCTACATGAGGTCAGTCGAAGGAGCGGGTGGAAAGTTGAAACAACATTAATTCAACCCCCATTCTATTTAGTACAGAGTCCTAGGGAACACATATATGGTCCTAAACTACTTTCGTGCTTACAATAATTTTCTAACCAAACACAAGATATAAACTAACTTGTACCTGTACCCATTAACCTTAGACTCTTACCCGTACACACTATCTGCCATGCCCTATGTTGGACCAGGTAGAATCAGAACTGCACAACAACAACACACCTTACACCTTTGTAATGGGATGGAAGGCGTCGATCATTCCACAAAAACATACATCACAAACTATTATCGTGGGAATTTCATTATATTACCGGCTCATCAAAAGGAGATCCGCCTAATGTGATGAGAGGTGAGAGATGTGGCTTATTAATCGGAACACCTAGTATCCATCCAAAGATGCTCTCAAAAGGCTGAAATCCCTTCCGCAAATCTCCTTAATTTATGTGCAGGTGTGGCATGCCAAATTCAGTGCGAACGCATAAGGCATCAGTCACCTCAGGCTACGTTACGGCAAAATAAGGCCACGAGTATACCAATTAGAACGTAGAGCTGCATGCGTGTGGAAATATCCGGGAACGGGCAGTTTCTGGCTCTTGGCCGTGTTCAGCATCTAGACTTCGGTCGCCTTTTCACATTTCAGGATTTCTGCGTGTCAAACCATATTTTTCTCAAAGTTGCTCGGCGTAAGGGGCTGAGTGGTCGTAGGCTGTAGCCATGTAAATGTCCAAAGCCCTAGAACTCAGATATACGCCTTCCCAATCCATACATTGTGAGGAATCTCCTGCACGTACTCACCATCTGTTTTGATTTCGCTGGATTGGATAAAAGCACTGGGATTCTGATACAAAAAATACAGCGGATGGTAACTCGTAATGGTAACTACAATCCTTCCACTGCCTCCACGTTCTTCTGCGTAACAGCTTTAACGAATAATATCTTTTCAGCTCTCAGCTCACAAACCCTTTTAAGACAGCAAAAAATAAGTTAAACAAGTGACTAGGCTCCTTGCTCCTGATTTATAATTCAAACTGGCTCACCACCGCCTGTCCAGCCTGACTGATACCTCCAATTTATGCTCCCTACACGTTGACATTTAGGACTCTTTTCTAGCCAAAAACGCGTCCTACTAAATATGCTCATATTTGCTGTAAATCAATTAGAGTCTAATAATGAAGGAAACGCAGCCAAATTTGTGAAAACAAAATTAACCTTGAAGTGAAACCGAGAACAAGCAAGCAGAGCAAGAAAGAAAAGGCACAAAATTGTAGTGTGTGTACAGCCAGACTAACACATTCAAAACCAATTTAGTCCATGCTCTAGCAGCTATAAGACAATGCGAGACGGCCTGCATGGTATAAGAATCAACCGCACGAAATCTATTATTAAAATGCAGATGTAAGATGAGTAGTAGGTACAATCTATGTAGAATCTAAATATTAAAAAAGAGGATCAGGATTGTGGGCCAGGAATCAGCAAAAACTTAGAGAGGGAACTATCAACCTACGAAGTAATAAAATACAAAGCACTTTCTCGTAAAATTTTGCTTTGGATTCTGGGTAGGCTTAGTAGAACATAGACAGAACTATCCCCCCACACACGTAAACCATGTGGACAGAGTCTTCTTTTTTGTAACCAGCCCTGCCCCTCCTGCTCCGCCCGGCTTCATAGTTGGGTGAATTGGAAGAAACTCTCCCAAGAGAAAGAGACTCCCAAATGTGGACTATTCTCCAATGTTCTCATTAGGCTCAACTTAATCACACTATCGTGTCAAATTACACACGCCCTAAAGCAGATTCCCAGTCTCAGCCAAACCCACCCAAAATAAGTCACACCGAGTTAGACAGAATATTAATTTTTTCACTTAGGACGCTAATCAGGGCCGGACTAAATGGGGAACTGCATACTCTTAAGATCAAGCAAGGTATGCCATATAATTATTGCTCTGTTTCTGAATGATTGGAGAGTAGACGAGCAAGGAGCATAACCAAAATATCGCCCTACACGGATTCTTCACGGATTTCTCATAAGTAAATTACATATGGAACCCATCATTATTACGAGCATTTTCGGCATAGCGTGAACTCAATTTTCAGTTTCACACTGTTCTATGTATTTCGCTCAATACCCAGTACCTACGTTACCTACTTTTATTGCAATTTTATGGTATCCTCTCCTATATCAGTAAAAGAAACCCGAAACTGGCCTAGACATGACAAATATGGCTGGCCATTGTCCTCTCATAAGTCAAGTAACATGTGGTCAGCATCCACAGAGGCAAGACAACGTGTGCGTCAACATCCTTATTCCAAATATCCTTTGTTTTAGCTCCTTATACTTACCTACAGAATACAGGTAAAGGTTAGGTCACTTCTGCTGCACCGTATATTTTACTCACGATAAGAAACTAAAAGGTATTGTGTGCTAATTATGTCATGATGAGTTCTCTCAGTGCACAGTTGCTCACCTTTTCTTAATCACGTCTGTGAATCATCTCTGATTGTATTGCCACACGTAAATAGAGGTTTGGTTAAATTTGTACCTACATACATATAATCCTTGCAGCCGTTTGCAAGCCTTGTTTAGTACCTACGTGTATACTAAACGCCAACCACCAGCAGGTAGGCGAAATCAGATTATCAACATATGCAACTCGAGCCTTTCATTATCCATTATCCCCATCTCCACCTGTTCCGCCAACTCTGATTTTCAACTCATTCTCACCGGCATTAAAAGTCCATTCTTTTGATTTGTAATAAACAATTAATTAAATTCCAGATATTAGCGAGTGTCAAATGACCATCAGGCGTAGAAACCAACAATACAGTACAGCAGAAGTAGTGTGCCGTACGTTTCGATCCGCTCCGGTCCGGTCCTTTAAGTGAACCGGACCGAACCGTTACCTCATTGGGATCGGACCGGACCGGAACTTCGGTCCTAGGACCGAAAGATAACAAGATATAAAATTAGCAACAACAAGATTGCATTAGTGTAAGAGGTTATAAAATACTCTCTGATTACTCAAACTGTTGGGGAAAGTAAACAAAAACATGGACATTTGGAACCGTGAAGCAAATTAAAGAGCCATTTTCCATAAAATTTACGATTGTAGTCAACTCAATCTCTTACAAGAGGATGGGAATTTGTGTTAAGTGTGTTACTTGATTTAATTGGATTGAATTACATTGAAAAGGTATAGAAGGGGAGCATTGTGAATCTGGCCTATTGCTTTGCCAAACGAACCCAAAAGTTTGGGGTCACAAGGTTTCAGGCACTCAGGTACAGGACCTAAAGTTCGGTCCAGTCCGGTCCCGGTTCGATCCTTACCCCAGGATCGGACAGGACCGAAAATTTCATTCATTCAAGTCGAGCGTGCGGAACACGAATACAAAGTCATAGAAATAAATGCGTAAAGAAAAGCTTTCAGTTTCGAGAGAAGGTTCCGCAAGACGCTTTGTTTTATTTTATGGGACTATCTACATGTTTTAGAAGTAATGTTCTGATTACTTGGCTGAATATGGATTAAACGAAGCCGGGATACAATGCTTTCTGCTACTTTAGTCGAACAAAATTTACTTAAAAATTTCTAGAAGGTTGGCGTATCGAAGGCCTACCCTATCCTATCTCTATCCAACAGGAACCCTTGATTCAAAGAATTTCAATTTTCACACCCGCTGAGCCTAACGTAATTCATATTATAAAGAGGGTATGGTCGGAATATGGGCTGACAGAGGCAGGAACGGGACTAACTGAAGCACCAGAAACCCATTAAGTGAAAGTGAAAGGACTAACGAGGAAAAGGTCGGGGTGATTAAAAAGAAAACAATGTTTTGGAACTCCACCAAAATCTCAAGAGGCCCAAAAGCCAAATACTAAAGGGAGAGCATCGCTTGCTGAGCACAATCCTGGATACAACAGACTCATTCACTGTGAGCCAACACTTCCCTACTAAATTATGCACTAATGTCATGTCATGAGTCAATTTAACAGTCTGAAAGGTGCCTAATACGCGCTTCCCTTCAGACAGAGGTTCCAACATTTCCAGGACACACGTACGCATACGCCCTTACTCTGTCATTCTCACTAGCACCAATACAGGATTCGGCTAAGCCGTGCTCTACATGGAGTCTCTACAAGGAGTTTTCAATTCACTCATCATTCAGTCACTCGTCACTCCTGATTTGTTCAATTCATTTCTACACACAAAGTCAATCTGCATGCAAGGAAAGTTGAAGCAAGGGAATTCTCTCCTCTTGTAATTTCATTTAGTATAACATTACGTAATACTATCCCAAGCCAACAAGAACAACTCCCCTTCGGCACAGAAACATACTTACTCCAAAATATATTCAGGTTCAGGCATAGCGTATGAGTAGTTTAAAAATACGGACTATGTTTGTAATAGTACAGGGACGAGCCTGAGCCAACGCTCCGTTAGACCATGTTACAAGATTGATTTTTAAGTGCAAGCAGGATTACTTACAAATGAAAGCAAGACGGATATGCTTTCTCTCTCAAATTGAGTAAGTACAAATTAAAGACCATAATATCACGTGTATGCAGTAAAATGGCGTGGAATCATTATTTTGGGCATGTATATTTTTTTGTGTTCTAAAATCTCAGCGTGCGTATGGTATGGATCCATTTGGATTTTGGGAGCCCTTAAATAATTCCGACAGTAAAAAATTGGCTCAAAGGGAAAAGAATCTAACATCTACTTTGTATAGGAGGATTTTAAGAGTAAAATACTTCTTCTGTACTTACACGCACGTACATACGTATACGTACACAGCAAATACCGGAGCATACGGCATATATTATACGCTTCCAATACTCCATGTGGCGTCTGGAGTCTGGAATATGCTTGTGTTCTCTGGTATTGAGTTTTCGTCCCTATCTCATGTTTCAGAAAACTTAAGGCATTTGAGATACCGCGTAGTTTACCATAATCCAGGCTAGACCTATGAAGGTATAAGCCTAACAGCCCAAAATGTTTCTACTTACGGACTTTCAAAAACTTCCAGCTGTGGCCAATTTGCATGCATTTCTCCACTTTCGACTAAACTGGACTGAATTCACACTGAGCGCCCCATAGAGTCACCCGTTAAGTGTAAATCCGGGACTTATAAAACAACAGAAGTTGTTGGATAAGTATACGTATATACAAATACTCAACATGGTCTATTTGTTCATTTTCTTTCCTTTCAAGGATCGTGGTAAAATGAGCCAATGTGCCATAGGTACCTATCCTATACCTGAACTTTGCGTCCGGAAATCAATATCAGCGTTTTAGTGAGGAACAGGCTGACGCTTCTAATATTCGAGAAAGTAAAGTAAACTCTCAACCGTAGGCGTTCGACTGTATGAGAATGAGAGAAGTATCTACGCTATTGAATGAATATTCAGAGTCGGAGGAGGCATTGTGCGATGTGTCGCTTCATTTGGATACATTAAAAGACTCCCACTCTGCGCACTAATTGCATGTTTGTAGCATACAAATCTACTTTTGATAAAATAGGCAAGTAATAAGAAATATGGCGAGGAACAAGTACGGTCTACCATGTCATATAAGGACTCAATATAATTACACGTGAGAAGGAGTAAGGTGAGAGTGGTCCACATTTGTTCAATTGGTCCGCGCCGAGTGAGTGTATTTGTTTGAACCAATTACAATCTCAACAATGTAATTAACTCATCCTACACGCCAACTATTTTGACACCACGATAAATCGTGTGATACAGAATTTAGAGCTAGTACATTAAGTAAGCATTGAACAGTAATGTCTGTACGCAAATGTTGAAACAATATAATTAACTACACATCGTGTAGTTGAGAACATTAGAAAAGCCGTGTACATTACCGAGCGCCCACCAGGAGAGACCACACGTCAAAAACATAAAATGGGGTATATGCAAACTATCCGCCCTATACGGTTCTATTTGTTTCAATAAGATTCTATGAAAAGATCCATATAGATTACGTCTTGAGACTGTTGCTGGTAAGCATTTAAGCATAACATCCAAGTCCAACAGTATTTTGTATGAAAGGTAGAAAATTGCGAATACAATGATTCTGCGGTCTGTATCTGTAGTATATCTTAAGGTCATTGAAAATCTATTGAATCCTAATTCAACCAAGAACTGAAATGGCTGAACCAACTTCTCTATCTCTCTATTCATCCCCATCATATTATCATTACAGGATTAGGAATGTATAATTATTATGCCTGTGTGAATGTGTCACAGCTTGTTTGTGCGAGAGAGGTTATTAGATTCCCTTTCATCTTTTCTATCTCCCCTTAATTTCGTGCCTGAAATGGTGGGAGATTGGTTTTTAGGCATGGAGGACTAGCCATGACTTATACATGGGTTTTCATTCTGGGCATCCAATAAAATTGCCAAGTCGAAGGAATAGCAGGGACCAGGCACGTCAACAATTCGAGACACAACAACTGTGTCAACCTTAAGAAATACTATGTACTTTAGTTACGGGGAAGGCACATGTTGTAGATACACAACAGGCACTACACTACTGACGTTACTTGAGTTCGCAGTTCTGGAGTGAAATTCGGCTATGGGCTTATGCCAAGAGAGGAAAGGCAGGAAAACCTGACATCTAAAATTGTCTTCTCGTGTCAAACCGTCGACTTCTTTCCTTTCCCAATACTTACTTACACATGAAATCACTCGACCCTTTATTCTCCGAACTGGTACCAGTACGAAAATTGTGAATATACATAGTACTACCAAATGCAGTTTATTTTAATTTTGACTTACAGTCTCGAAATAAGTCGCTCATGTTCTGTTATCCTATTCCTTGACAGCAAAGCTTTGATATTATCACCGCCTGACAGGAAATTAAACCTTGGAATAAAATAATTGTATTGCATCAAATACAAGATAATGCAGTACCATAGGCTAGTACAGTATCAGCATTAAATACCTAATTCGGTTGTGAGGACAGGGGCACGAGAGACGAGGGACAAATGTGTAGAACCAAGGCCTTCGGGATGATTACTAATTATAATTTTACGAGTAAATAAAATTGTATTTTTAGCTGAGTATGCGGAGGCTGCTTCATTTTGCTTCTAACCTCAAATTATAACTTAAATACTACATGAATGCAGCAGATGTGAGATGCAAATGTAGTTTATATTTAATTATCGGGCCGATTCATGGAAAAAAGTACAGAACCAATAAGATTGAGTTCACTTCTTCCAAGGACTATTAGAATAAACAGAACCCGCGAATGAATGCCATGACACATGACTTACACTTAAAGAAAAGTTTAATTTAAGATGTCTGCAACATATAAAAGGGCTTCCTTACTTCTCACTTTTCTCTAACTCAGCACAGCACCGGCAAGAAGGAGACAATGAGAAAAATAAACCTGTATGTAATATGACAGATGGACACGGTTGGGTAGGTGGGAAATAATGACTTTTTATACTACTTCCTCCCCTTAGTTGATCCCAGCCCCAGCTACGGACACATTATGAAAGGGCACAGGTAGTTCAAGTCTGTTTTGAGTCTCATACATTCCCATTAACATTGCAACTCAGAAATTACGACCAGGATGACAATAGTCCACAAGAAGAACCTCTCATTGTTCTGTCTCTGACTTAGAAGACAATAGTGGTTGCCATCCCCGACAATCCAGTAATGTTTCCACATCCTACTCACCTACACTTTGTATGACCTGCCCTTGAAAGACTATAAGGAACGGAAGCAGTTCTAGCGCTTCCATTTGTAACTAATAATAATTATTAGTATCTGAATTCGTGCACACTAAATACTGTAGCATACGCATACATATGTTTATGCTTTCCAAGTACGAGCTGACAACATTTCAGAAACACAACGGTGATTTGTAGATTCAAGGGAAAACTAGAGGGAAACTCTCGAATATGCTCGTTTTTAATTATAATTTCCAAGGCAAATCAGTAGTGTTTGCGGCGCTGATATTTTCTTTCTCATTCTATGTATATACAGAAACAGAAATACATAAGATTTTCAGAATGACCAAACAAAGTGAAGAATTTGTTCCCTTAACTCGATTTATATTGCATTATTCTACACGCATAATACATACACATAGGAAAGATCGTACATACTACAGAGCATACATACATGCAAGGGCAATGTAGACCGTATGTCATATGTCATGATGCTCTTCCTAGCCCCAATTTGTATAAGAAAGACTTTATTCTGAGTCTCTTTCTTTTCCCCTCATCCATTTTGCATTCTATTCATGGGAGGGAAGGCAGGAACATATATCTCGCTAAAAGACATTTACAAACTCACGGAACAAATATGGTGATCCCAGTCCCAGAGAAACTACAGTCCTACACATAGGTACGTATTTACTTTACATAACCCTTTCTCAAGATCCCAGATACGTCCTCAGACACTTAATTGTATGGAAACGTCAGCTGTCACGATGTCCTGCCCAAATTACACAATTAATTAGCTACTAATACGTACCTTCCTAAATTTTTAAACTCACGTTCTTGGCGCGTACGGAACATGTTTAAACGGTTGGGCTACCTACCCCCTCACTCACGCAACCATAACTCGCAATCAAGAAAGACATGAGACAATTTATTTACGTGATTCACCAAGACACCAAATCTAATTAAACATGCGGCGAAACAATTCTGAATGTTTGCATATTATGCATGGATGGATAGAGCTTAGGAATTAGATATTAAGGATTTTTTTTAAACTGGACTGATCACTGCACTGGAGGAGGTGGGACAGCTAAGGAAGTGCAAAGGAAGTAATACAAGAAACCGGACTCTCCGTGGTCATTATAGGTGTTTAGAATCTACTATACATATAACACGCCACACGATTTTGTGATTAGAAAATGGAGTTTAGCCTAACTTGTTCATGTTCACTTAACTCTACACGACAAAGTGTCACAAAGCGAGTCTTCCTTTTACAAGTGAGACTTCCTGATCTTCCCGATCTTCCTGCTCTACATTCTACATCTTTAGAGAATTAGAGCTATGTTATTAACCGTATGCGAATTCTGTGCGAGTGACAAGTGAGAAGGGAAAAAAATTAATACACTCAAAAAGTTTAGAAACGAGAACGAAGAACCAGCAGTCAGCTAAAACTCGACATGTCTTAAGGCTACTGGCTGCAGATTAAAGAACTAAAGATAAGTATAAGTAGGTAGTCGGTATTAAGCATGTACAGTGGGAGATGCATTTAGGTGGCTACTTGCTTAATACTACCATCCACCACTATGAATGACCATGCAGTTTCTAGCTCAAGCTATTAGGCTAGATAAATGCTAAGTAGGAATTATGCCATGAATGTACGAAATGCACCTATGTATAACTCCATCTACTTTGCGCCTGAAAACTTCCTCTGCTACTTTGACCATTTTGAAACAACAACTGAACCCTCGGTTAGATTTGTCTCTTACGTCTTCAAACTATCACATTTCAGAATGCGAATATTTGTTGGAGAGCTCAACCGTCAAGGAAATCTCTAGACATGCCTCAAGTAATCCATGGCTTAAAATGTAACATAAATTTAATTAAAAGCACCTTTCGTCAGAATACATGATTAATCCAATTGTGACTCACTATCCTACTTTTCATCATTCCTACAACTATACTCATACCGGTCATGACGTCTTAAATTCTTAAATTAAATTACATGCTAATGCGTCAGGTGTTCTGTATTCTGCAAATCTTCCAATTTAAATCTCTTTGACGTGCAACGTATTCGATTTTTTGCCCCCGCATCTCGCCTTCTGACGCGTTCTCTAATGTGTACGAATAAGACTAGACAAAGTTTGGCACGGCTCTTCATAACTTTGAATTAAACGTTAGAGAATAGAAAAATGGAGGTTCTTCAACTTGAGCCGGCTCTGAATAGGAGTATGAAGTATGACGACCCGCATAGCTCCCCTAATTGGTTCGCAAACAAAGCGTGGAAAGCAGAAATAGGTGTAAGAGCACGAAGTGAAATATGCCGTCCATCCAAATCTGGGCATCCACATAGGCCTTATCTGAGGATGCATATTCCAATTTCACTTTCCGCGGCCTGAAACAATAAAAGGGTAGACGAGGGAATGTAGACCGAAGGACCGAGGAGGAGGACGGAGCCCGGCCTAATATATAAAAACACTTGAAGAATGAAATTCGGATTTAGTTTACTTTGTCTTTGTCTAGTGGAGTTTTTTGTGTACTACATTTGGGTCTTCCCTTGTCACCAATCTCTTTCATGCTATTTTTCAAAAGGAAAACAAAGCATTACGAGGGACTTCAGCTCAAGTCCAAACACACTCCGCACACCTGATGTACTTGTACTACACATTGAGATTGAAAGCACTCCTAATAAAGTTGACTAAAAAGTTCCGGGCCCTGAATTTACTATCCTCAATCCGACGTAGGCGTCGTGGGCGCTTTTCTGCTGTCCAGTTCTTCGTTTTTACCTTGTATACGCTCTTCTTTCTACTGTCCAGTTCCACCATTTTCTTTAAGACTCTGTTAAGTGTGAAATGTCTGACAAGTAAACAGCTTGAAGCATACTTAATATTCGAACCCACATCTAAATTTCGCAACGCAGGAGAGTATGTTCTTTGAGCAATATCCAATATTATAGAGCAGAGTGGGGCAAATACTGTATTCCAAAAGGTTTACAGACAATTGCCGGCATGGACAATTCCCGGCCTTGCTCGAAATAGGCATGTGCGTAGAGTAGATGCCTCTTTCTTTCGTTGCATACACAAGTAGCCTAACCAAACTAAATGTTATTTAATCTAACCTAACTTTCAAAGTATTTTTCAAAAATCGACACATGGAGATTGAGATTGCTGCGCAATCGCAACTCCATTTCGTGTCCATTTTTGAAAAATACTTTGAAATTTAGGGTAGATTAAACAATATTTACTTAGGTTAGGTGGTATTTAATTATTGTTTTTGGTACGTGGTAACCTAACCTAACCTAATTTAAATATATAAACTAGGCCGGGAATTGTCTCGCCGGGAATTGTCCATGCCGGGAATTGTGCGCCGGGAATTGTCACATTACGATTCCAAAATGGATAAGGCAACATCGGTTGATTTCTGTCAACATTGCACCCTGTGCCCTTCTATGATTGTCTAGTATCCACATTTACTGCCCTATACCATGTATGGAATATGAAATTCCCGAACAAAATTCTGTTGGGCTGGAGTGCTACGTGAATATACTGGAACATTGGATGAACTCCCTTCGATTTAAATTGAAAGCAGAACTCAAGACGACCAATATATAAAACGTATAAGCAATAAAATAAAATGGTATTCTGGTTTTCTGTCTTTGAAAACGTCCCTCCCACTCCATTGGAAATAAATGATGGAATAGGATCTCTTACAAGCGTAGTAGAGCAATACTAACACCAAACCATATATTTACAAGCAATAAAAAAAGCAGTCAGCTTAGGTACTACTTTGCTTTATGCAGACGACGTGGAAAAAACCAGGTGAGGATGGTAATGAGGCTCGAAGTCAAAACAAGGGTCGTATTAATTGCTCTTGACTACTTACAACCAACCCTTCTTGGGATGCATTTGCTGGGAGAAGTTGGAGAAGTGACTGTGGAGAAGGTCGTTGGCATTGGAAGTCGTTGGAGCGGACTAGCTGCTGGAGAAGGCTATTATAGAAAACTAGAAACGGAGCTGAGGAAGGAGTATGAATAGAACATGGTTGGCTGAATGGAAGAAAGTTAGGGCTAGGGAGTAGGAAGGCCTAAGAAAATTCTGGGGTAAGGACCAGAAGTGGAGCAAAAAGAATTAACAAGTGATATATTTCAATAAGGGCAATAAAGTGTAGGAATACCCACACCCGGGTTAGGATGCTGGGAGACGCGAACGCCCCACATAAGATTTATATGGGACTCCCTTTCCGATCTCCTCCTTACTTACTATAAGCAGGAGGAGGAAATGGAATGAAAGGAGAAGAGCGGGCCTTAGACTCGCCTATGCTTTCTCTTCCTCCTTTCTCCAGCCAGCCAGCCTGCCAGCCAGCCAGCCAGCCTATTCCTATTCTCCTCAGAATCTTCCCACATCTACCCACTACGCCAGCACCCACTATCTATATGTATTTGTTTCTATATCAACCAATTGTCATTTGAAACTCCCTATATCTGGACCCAACAGACACTTGTACATTTATCTTAAGCACTTCTTTCTTCATTCCTTCTACATTTGCCTCCCCTATATAACAAACTCCTTACTTCCTATTTCGTACTCTCCAAATTGGAAATTGCATGTGCAGACAGAAACTTCCCCAAGATTATGAACTGAATACGTACATATTATACAGTACGTGTATACGGTATAAAATTGATTATTATGACATGCCACATAGTAGAAAATATATTTATTTATGTGTCATGAGACTATGTATGTAGTATGTAAACGTATTGTTCATAATCATAAGGCTAGAATAACGCCTATTGGAATTTACGCTGCAATAGGTTACGTGGGTTGATTTAAGGTTTTATCAGATTTTTTAGCCAGCCGAAATTTAACTTAAATAATACAATAAAATTGCATAAAGAATGAATTTGCTTTCATACAAATTCACGAGCAGAAAAATTCAAAGGCTCCTTACTCCTGAGTTATCAATTCAGAAATCTACCTTGAGCCGCCTATACATCAACTCCCTCCTACCTGTACTTCGGCTTGGATTGGATTGCCAGTTATAAATAAAAACAGAGTGAGTTTTCCGTTTTCCATTTCTAAAGTAGAGCACGAGCGAATGTACGAAGTAGTCAGCAGCCGCGGTATGGGTGTAGTTCAGTTTGTAATTTGTATAAAGGAGCTTTTGACGTTGATGCATAGGTGAGAAAAGGTGAAGGATTTGATATAATATGAACTACCTATAGAGCAACAGCCCATATATTCCGCTTTAAAGGAGTAGCCATGGGGCAGTGCTCATTTGTATAAGTACCTAATTCTAGTTGTATACTACCTATAAAGTAAAATTTGAAGGCAACTCAAATGCCTCCTGTCTGGTGTTAAACTTTATATCAACCCAGTTTAACGTCCCGTAAATTTATTACATTTTCACGTTTCACCTCATCAAAATCAAAGAACAGCAAGGAATCAGAAAATACGAAAGTGGGCGACATAAAAATACAGGTGACTAGTACGTACTACTATTCAGTATCCTATATATAATTGCGCTAGGTCCGGCTATATTATATATATTTCTTTCTTTCTTTCTTTCTTTCTTTATTCCCTGAATGGGCAGATAACTTTTCCCTCCTTGACAACACGATGTGTGCGTAAATAAATACGGAAAAGTTAACTCCCGTAG
>JAQFZY010000212.1:0-39091 GCA_034696285.1 Hypogastrura burkilli
TGACCCCCCCGGAAGGGGTCAAGGAGTCATTTGCCAGAGTGGGGCATTGGATTTTAAGAATCTACGCAAAAAGTTGATTCTAGAGCCGTTGAGACCATGGTCGTACGTTCGCTTGTACTCATATGATCTCGTCCTGTGTTATAGAGATAGGGCGTTCTAGACTAAATATAATAGTATATTGTTAATAAAATATGGGTCCATTTAAGAATCCGGTGCACCTTACCTTTTCCTTTACGACAGCGACAAAATCCCTGACTTCAATAATTCCGGACTCGTGGTATTCCTTAAGATGAAACTTAGGGGCAACTGAATAAAAGAAGCACAAATTCCAAATTAATTTTAATTTTTTCTCATATAGTCTACGCACAAGCAAATTTTCTCAAGTAGTCGTAGGCGCCACACAGGTGCGTCTTCCATTTTATAGTTCTGAATAAACTATGGCCCGTGCCATTCGGTTCTTGCTCATTAATCAGAATAAGTAAAACGTGCATATATACTATATTAATAACTGTTTAGATTTGCATTATTATAACTCTTCGTATAGTAGGTACTTACCTCTTCATGTATACAAAGGTATGTAGCGCACGTAGGTGCTTGATAGTTAATTAGTAGACTAATTGGCAGACACAGGGATGGATTGTTGATATACAGACTATGTATGTAGATGTAGTAGTAGAGTGACCAAAAATTCTAGCGCGAAGGAATTACCTTTACAGTTACTACATAATACATATAGGTACATATTTATGTATGTACTACACTACCTTCTTGCAGCAGATTCTGTTAGACTATTATTGAGTCCACCATAATAGATAGTAGAGGCTTCCACAAAGTAAAAGGCTTTACATAAAAGTTCCAGCTCCAGTCAGATATGTACGTCGCATGTTCCTTTACATTTCTTTTTGAAGAAGGCTGATTCTTTATGGTCTAATTTCCACTGACTACCAATTAACCTAATCCTCCGCTAAAGCTATTTTGCATTTCTGATTTAAAATGAAAATTCGTCTGCAGTCTGCTGCTTCCAGCCCTTGAATACAATCAATTTTTAACTAGCTAACGCCACTACTACTGGTAGTACTATAGTACATCGTACTAAAATTGATGAGTCAACTGTCAACTCACATAATAAGTAACGACCCCATAATCTACAACAGAGCCTTTGAAGGATATTTAAAGATGTAATTACCATAGGGATTCCGATTTAATGAACTGTGATAAGCAACATTCGGAACCCCATCGGCAAATCAAACTCCAAGAAATCCTGTTTAAGTTCAACCATAGTAAAAATAGCCATAGCTTTTCTTAACTATGTAGCAGCTGTAGCTTGGATTTGAAACAATAGGCATGCAGTGGCACTGGCGAATTTCAATTTCATGTAGGAATATGAACCACTGACGTCTCACTGAATTCTGACAATATTTTTGCACGTAGAAGTATAGGAATTAGCATATACACATGCCGCCAATACCAGGAATTATGCTAAATTGTATTCTACCGCAGTTATATAAAAATTTATTTACATAGTGGATGTGGACGCTGTGTCCGTAAGGGTGAAAATATTGGTAATACTCTTCTCCAGTTAAGTAACACGCTTGTGGTCGGCGTAGGTGGGCGTCTACCATATATCGTATGTACAGGGTGAGTCAATGATATACTCGCCTGTTAAAAACAAATCCTGACGGAAAATAAGAAGACCTAAATAATTGAGCGAAGCTGAGTTTTAATGTAAATTCAGACCATTGGAGGACTGTACAAAATATTTTTGGATTTTTGAATCGACTCAGAACTGAGCACCGTTCAAACAATAAAGTGGGAAAATTAACATTACCCTCTTATGGGGGCTTCGCCATTGGATACAGGATACAGCTCTAATCGTATACATGATAGATACGAAAACATGAGAAAAGGTAACATGCGCCAACTACGTTTTACGTCGTTAATTTGTACAGACGTTTGCTTCGGGTTTCGGATGCAGTTAAAATAAACGAAGTTGCAGGTTCGTAATTTAGCTTGAGAAGAAATGGTTAGTGTTGGCTGACCAATTGGCATTCGCAGTGAAATTTTGAAATTACTGCTGGCGCTAAAATCAAATTGTGGTGAACGCTATGCGTGTACAGCCTAGGTCATGAGCGTTCCCTTTTCTAAAAATCAAAAAAACGTTTTTGTGTCCAAGGGAAAGCCCCCATTAGATGCTAGCGTTAATTGTCTTATTTTTTTCGCGTTTGCGTTTCTCAGTTTAACTGCAAGCAAATAGTCTGAAAATAATTAGTAAAATCCTTTCATAGTCTGAATTTACAACAAAACTTAATTTCGTCCAATTTTCTCTTCTAGTTTTCGCTCAGAAATGTTTTAAATAGGCGAACATATCAGTGACCCACCCTGTATATGTAGTACTACATGCATATGTAGTAGTGTTGTGCAATGCGAATGTTATTTACCTGTGCCTAGGCTGAAGCAAAACTTACTGGATAGTTCGCCAACATCCAAAATACAGTACAGTATTATACTGCAGTTGTAGTTAGATAGGTTACATTGAAAACTGAAGCTTAATTGACAATATTATTTTCTATGCGTACTACTAGATACATAGTTTCATTTACAAAATGATTGGCTTAAATAGTGTATCTCCTAGGTCAACTTTATCCTTATCAATATTTTTGGTCATCAAACTTTGTTCTGAAAGTGTATCAGGTAAGCCATGGTTGGGCTATTGGTACTGTCCCCAGCCTATTACGTTACATAAATTCGATTAATATTAATCCAATCAAAACTATAACCCTCCCGAACGCATTACAAAAATGTAGCGCTGGATTTGGATCCGCTGAAGTGCTACGTCTGCAACACAGGCCTTACCAAGGAAGTTTCGGAAGCTGCCTGCCGAAATCCGAAAGAGCATCCTGAATTCGAGCCCCAACTTTGCTCCTACAGCCTCATCCGGAATATATCCGATCAATGGAGCATCAGTTCATCTGCCAAGTCCTACACACAAGTAGTGGTTGAAGAGTACAACGTGTTCATCTGCCGAAAGCAAGTGAGGCCAGTACCAGGTAAGACTTCCCAGTACGTCTTTCAAGCGAATGGCATAGCCGGAGTAACAGAATTCCGAGAATCTATTATCTATGCGCTAGTTTTAGTTTTAAAGCAAAATAATCCCTAATTCGCTGATTTTAATCCCTTCCAGATGGGAGCGGGAAGCCGAGCATACTCCGTTTCTGTGAGTACGAGTCCAAGTACTCAGTCGAAGAGTACAACATGATATTCTATCAGAAAGCTGGGGTCTCCGACAATGTCTGTATCCCGGCCGGCGGAAGTCCGAATACGGGAGAGAAGCCAGACCAAACTGTATGTTTCTGTTCCAAAGATGGATGCAATGCTGGGTCCGCTCTAAGTCCAACAATCATGGTCTCCCGCTGGACTTCAGCATTGGTCATTTTGTATGTAAAGATGAAACTCTATTCTTGATGTCTGGATCAAGTTTTTGATATCGACTACCGAGTTTATGTGGATCAATAATTATTGCTAAAACTTATTAAATAATTATTTAGTAACTACTAAATAAGAATGGTGCAGCGAACATTTTGTCCAATAATTTACAGTTTTTTTTATTTTTAAAGTAAAGTTAACCCGATTCTGTGAATGACCTACTGCCTACTTACTTAAAATCCTATGAACACAAGAGGTTCGGAATATTTTGTTTTAGACAAGCTGAACTTTCTAAGCAAATTGAAAAATTAGCTCTTAATTGTAAAAATTAGGTACTACACTACCTTTGTTCCCCGTCCACACAATTAAAATCTACAAATGGGTGAACACTGTGCTGCATAAATGCAAAGAATACGTAATCTGTTTCCAAATCTAATCCTAATCAGAAAACTTATCCCAGGACAGAAAGTATTTGTCCGTCAATTCTTTGATTTCTTTCTTGGTATTCCCATGAACCAACCAATCACCCGCACTCTGTCTCCTCAAGGTAAAGTTAGTGCATGTTGCTTCAATACGCGACTCTAAGCCCGATTCAACTTCCTTGGTCATCCAGTCTCCAGCTGCATGGACCTTTCGGAACCTTGGGAAATCACGAACCCAAATCCATTGCGTACGTGCTGAACACAAATTATGCTGCTGTAGGACTTCTCTCAAGAGCAAGGTCGCCCCGCACCAGGCAATGCTTCTGCAATATTCAGAACAGTTTGAGACGATGGAGGTAGCCGGGGCGCCGTGAAGTGTGGGTGTAGTCCTAAACTGGGAACAGTTCCCTATCATGATGTCGAGGTTGCAGCACGAGACCATGCTCCAATTAATCCGAACGGACTCGTTAATGCGGAGCCACTTTAGCGTTGGGAAAGATACCGGTGACCGGTGCCAAAGTGTGCTTGTTCGATCTTCGTTGGTTGGAATATACGTGAGCCTTTCGAGACGACCGAAAGTGCTCAAGACAGACTCAACCTTCATAATTTCTCCAGACTTCCTTTGAAAACCCACGTGGTAGAGAGAGAGCTCCCGTACAGCCTTGAATGCACTCTTGACCTCATGCTCAAACTCTATGTTGCAGGAGTGGAGCGCGATCTTGACAAACGATTGATGACGAAGAGCACTTTCCATGTAGTTCACCAAAATGGTATTGGTGCACGGGAAGTTGGATACGAATTTGCCAAGTTTCGGATCCACGAGTAGAGTCCTGGTCTTGGCTCCCACGAACTGTAGCTTGATAGCTGCTCTCAAGTTGAAGAAGTTCCTTGGCCCGGGAGTGCCTTCTTTAGTGAACAGGATTTGGGACTTCATGTCTTCTACCGTTTGAGACAGCGTGTCTATAAGTTCGGGACTGGGTCCGGTGAATCTCCAAAACGTGAATTCTTCCAAGTTGTTCAACTCAACTTTCTCCCATGTGACTGGGTCAGTGCAGATATGGAGATTACTTAGACGGAGAACTTTCAAATTGGGACACTTTTTCAGGAAATCCCTCAGTTGTTGCCATACGAGGATGATCACGAAAGACAAATCCACTAGTTCAAGCTTTCTTGGATCCACGGACTTCGGCGGCTCACAGAAATCCAAGTAGTGGTCCTTGGACCCAATCAGTAGATAAGATGATGTAGCAGCCGGTTTCTTGTGCTCGACTGCGGATCCAGTTGAAACATCCGGAGGATCCGTCCACTCTGCGGAAACTTCGGGAACATTCTTGAATGTGTCGGAAATATTAATGACTGTGCTTGATTGGAACTCCTCCAATTTCTTCAACACGATGTTCCAGGCCGTTCTGACCTCTACATTCTCCGCCTTTAAATTCTGGATCTCGGTTTTGAACTTCCTATTTTCTTCATCCAATTTTGTCACCGTTTTGGAAAGCTCAGCTATAGTTTCGATCATTTTAGGCAGGCGGGCAGCCAACGGAGTTCCCATCCTGGATGGATCCCACTGAAACGAAAAAACATAATGGCTTGAGTGGAAGTCTTGGTAACCTTAGTACGCATAAAAAATAAAAATAAAAAAGTGGTTAACGGTTCGTTCCGAAGGATATGCATTTACCCGCCCAATGTCAATTTAAGTTAGCATCGGTTTCGGATGCACAAAAATATACTTAATCAATATTTTTCAGAAGTTTAAAAAAATTCGTTTAATTGGCGGCAAATTTGATTCAACTCACTGGTGTGATTCGCCATATGAGCTCGTCAGAGCACTTGTTAATTGTAATAATTATTGCTCAATGATTTTACTAGTAAGTTCATTCTTGTATATAATTATATGTAATGTTAATCAATTCTTCACAGTCAAACTAACTGGCAGAACGGTATGAAATATGGCCGCATTTAAGAATCCCGAATGCTTACCTTTATGGGTTATTATGGTATGTGACAGCGACAACGACAAAATTCCTGGCATCAATAATTCCAGGCTCGTTGAATTCCTTAAGATAAGCCTTATCAGGGCAACTGAATAAAAATACACACCAATCAAAAATTAATGTAAAATTTTGTCTCGTACAGTCAACGCACAATCAAAAACAGTTAAAAAGCCGCTGTTGGCCAGTGGCGCGACCCATCGTGTGACGACGTCACCACATAGGTTCGTTTTCCATTTTATAATTCTAAATTAACTGACCACCACTATTAGGTTTCTGCTAATTAGTCGACATAAGAAAATCGTGCATACATTTTAATAACTGTTTAGATGCAAGTCTTCGTAATATGCACTCACCTATGTATATGCAACCCACGTATGTGCTCGATAGCTAATTAGACCAATGGGCAAACACAGGGATATCAATTGCTGAGTTACAGACTAAATACTCGAAGTAGTAGAGTGACAGAAACTTCTAGCGCTAAAGAATCATCAATCATCTATCTACAATTACTCTACACTAGCTTACAACAAATTCTATATTATAGCTTAGAGTACATTACGCCCACCAGGGGTTTCTCTAAAGTACAAGATTTTATTCTATGCATACAAGTTCCAGGTTCCAGAAACAGTTGAAACAGTTTCATGCGTAGATTGTCGTGCTTTGGCATACCTTTCTAAAGAGGGGCATTCTATATCATTTATCACTCTATTCTACGTATGCATTGACATCCGATTAAGCATTTCCTCCCTTAAAGCTACTTTGCATTTTGTTTCTTAAGATCAAAATATATCATGGGAGGATCTTGTCTGTCCGTTTGTCTGTCACGCTTGAAATTGCTCCGTACAGTTCAAATGTAATTGAATATAGGACACTTTCTGCTTCATTGCTCCTCTGTGTTCACATTAACCCTCACTTTTATATATGAAAACTCGGATCACGTTTAGCGAAAGGCTTACCTCACACAGCCTTTCGTCCTCGGTGTATAAACAAATCCTGGAAAGACAAACAGTTGACATGGCTCTTTGCCACAGATGCATTTTTATTTTCTAACTCCTGAGAACATGGTAACGAGTTAGGCCTACTGAGGTGTACAGGCTGAACGTTAATTTAATGCAAACTACATAGAACTACAAAACGCATATTACAGACCATCAGGTGCACGTAAACCGCAACTGCATGAATCACTACATAAATACATGAAACAAATTTAAAAAAGTTGAATTAATAAAACACACTTCACAGTGTAGAATCATTCAGATAACATTAACTAACATTAAATCATAACAATAAAACCACTTTTGCATAGTAACAAACTTTTGATCATTTTACGGTGTCGCTATAATAACGAAACATAATGTTTCTCTTCGGTGTACACCTTTTGGTCGCAAGCTTCTGAAACCAATGTGTTTTAAATCCGCCTCAACTCTCCAGCAGCCCATGAGTACATTATGACATAAAAGCATATTCCTATGACGTATGACTATTGCAAATCTTTTGCCAAATGTCCACGACTTCGGTCAGTACGACCTCATATATGCAGTTTTATTTGACATATTTTAGCATATTTTGGACTTTTACGACATAAAATCATATTTTGCACTTTTTGCGTTTTGAATTCATATTTAAGGAAAAATAATGTTTGTTTTTTAATTTTGGTGACTTTTTACGCTAAAAATTATACTTTTACAACCAAAAGATCAAAAAATTTGCGCCTTCAGCGCTGTTTTTTTTTTTAAATACTAAAATACTTACTTTGTTGAATATATATATAGTTTCGTGCGCGTAAATGCGTATTTCTCCCCAAACATTTCATGCTTGAGCACATATCTTATTTTCTCGACATATAATTTGTTTTTTATAGCATATTTATATTTTAAAAGCATATTTTGGGGTTTTTAAGGACATATTTGCCATTTTTAAGGGTATATTTTCACTGTTTTTTAGGGCATAATAACATCATATTTCAAGGTTTGTTACGGAATCGGAATATTAATGCGTTCCTTAATTATGACATTAGGGGTTACGATTTAGTGAACTGCCATAAAGAACAGTCGAAACCCTGCGGGTAAATTAAATCCCCGGAAATCCTTTCAAAGTTCAACTACACGTTAACTGTACCTACTAGTCATACTAGTTTTTCTCAACTACAGCTACTGCTACAATAGCTAGGATTTAAAATAGAAGCACTGCAGTCGCACAGGTGCAGTTCAATAACCGGAGGCAATT
Source organism: Hypogastrura burkilli (assembly GCA_034696285.1). Classification (NCBI taxonomy): domain Eukaryota; kingdom Metazoa; phylum Arthropoda; class Collembola; order Poduromorpha; family Hypogastruridae; genus Hypogastrura; species Hypogastrura burkilli. The sequence continues at coordinate 8,066 of JAQFZY010000212.1, forward strand.
TTCATACAAGAATTGTCGTTATTACACAGAATTACATATATGCATAGGTACATACTAATAATGTATTTAGTCCATGCATGGTGGGACCAATTCACTTTGAAAATTGTCAGAAATTTTTGTATGTTGATTTGTCCTATAAATCTGAATCTTAAGTCAGATTTTTGATACAAACTGCCTGTTATCCAGAAAACTGAGAAACGAATTTTCTCCAAATCGCATTTCATGATTTTATCAGTTTTACGTCGACAATCGTGAAATACACTTTTTTTTGTCGAAAGTTGTATCCCGGGAAGTTTGATTTTTCGGATTTTCTTTATAAGACACGCTGAAACTAACAACGGAGTCAATTTATTCGCCTTGGATTGGATGAATCCATGTATAAAAACGCGTTATACGACTATTTCTATGTGACCCGGGGTGACTTTTGGGGGTCAAATTTCGGATTTGTAAAAATGCAGTTCGTATTACAACTACCAGAGCTACCCAGGTGAAAATATTTACCAAAGTGGGCAGCGTCTGTAAACTTGCAAAAATAATCCCTCAAAAAATGAGGTGGAATTTGGTTCAAATGGGGAAACTAATAACCTACGTAGAATTTAAGGCCCGCACGCACTTCAAAGCATTTTCGCTAAATGCTTTGTAATCTACGTTTGATGCAATTGAAAAGAGTCATTTATGTTTTGATATTGATAATATTATCATGCAATAACTTATCAATAAATATTTAAAGCGATTTGAACCCACATCTACGATCTTCGACCATTCATTTTTGGCTGTAGTACGCATAAGAAGTCACAATAGCTGTTTATAAAAAAAAAAACATATTTCAATTGTTGACACTGTCACTTGTCACGCGTCTTACCAATTCAAATATCAATTATAAACATACAACACCTTAGTCATATAAAAAAGGAAAATACATAAAAGACCCCCATTTTTTGAATTATAATTGATCCCGCATTAAAGGTGAACATCTTCATGACTGAATTTTACATTACATGCAGCAGATACCTAATCTATTTCTTCCTTACTGCTCGCCTAATCCCTGATTCCAGTTAAGTTGAACTGCGTAACAGAGAAGAGATATATACAGTAGGTACTATGATTATGATCTGATGCTATATATTTCCGCGTATGCATATCCACTATGTACTAACTCAAACGAATTTACAATTTAAGTATATACATATGTGTTACCTAGGGTACTTCTTTTGTGTGTGCAAAAAGCAGGCCGACATAACCCTGGGCACGACCCAGATCCGGTGTGCGACTAATTATGACCCGAGGGAATAGTTAGATATACATACATACATAGGTATACATACATATACATATATTCTACCAGTCCATTGAGGATGAGTCCTAACTCCTAACCTAATAGTCCTATAGTCCTATATACCTATATAAAATATTTCCTTCCAGATGGTAGATGAAGATGAAATCCATTACAATCCACGAACGCACGGCTAGAATGAAGTATTGCGAATTTTTTTTTACAGATTCCTTGAGATACATATACATATGTATATGTATATGTACTAGATACATAGATAGATAGATATAGACGTAATTTGCAGTTCACAGTACGTATTCATTGGACATGGACCTATGTATAGAAGCAAATACATAGTAATATTGCCCAAGTAGGAAATTTTTATTCTCCTGTTGAGGTTCGTGGGTTTGTCGTGATATTAAAACTTTGACTTGTGTTTATTTGGCTGTATATTTTAAAGCATTCCATATTATATCCTATTGTCAAAATGAGTAGATCCAACAGAGCGTCGTTCCCTGCAACTGTATCATTCTCACTATTGTTGATACTGGTCCAACTGAGCTGGGAAGAAGTGTCAGGTTAGTTATAATTTAAACTTTGACGTTCCAAAGTATCTCAAATCTAATACTACTACATACTACTATGTATAATGTGCACTACGGTTAGACGGACCCTGCTGTGATATGTTTTAGCTACCATCTTCGTTGAACATAATGTCTAAATAGGAAACGTATTGTCAGCACAGTACAGTACCACGCTTGCATAGGCTTAGTTCTTTTTTTCATAATGAGAAAATTTTTGATAACAAGAAGAAACAATAAGAACCTGCGGAATATATTTTTGAATACACAGTACGGATCTACTAAAAACTAAATCCTAACCTAGATTAAAATGATTAGCAATAATTTCCCTGAGAATCAAACTAACCTGACGCTAATTAAACTGAGAGCGCATACCTGGATCTCACATTTTTCCGGTAAAAGCTATATTTTTGCCGATATACCTAATGTGTAAGTGTAACCTACTAAGGACGGGTTTTATATTTTGGAAACAGGCGTATTGTCTCCCCTGAGCTGCTTCACTTGCAATACAGACTACTCGAAGGAAGTCTCGGAAGCCGCCTGTAAGAATCCCGCAGAGTATCCCGCCTTCCAGGCCCAGCTTTGTTCCTACAGCGTCATCCGTAACGTTACGACGGAATGGAACCTTCCAAGCCAAGCAGTCACCTTGTACACCCAAGAGCAGATGGAGCGGAATAATGTGTTCACGTGCCGAAAACAAGTCCGGCCGCTACCAGGTTAGGCTTCAAAGCGTAGAATATATTTCAATCGGATAGCAGTTACTAAAATATGTAGATAAACGGACGGCTTTGACATCCGACAACAATAATTATACTGCCGTGCTTACTAGCTTTACATTAAAAATTCAAATGATGCAAACTTTTGTTTCCATAGCTTAGGTGGTTATTGTGACTGATTTTTTCATTCCTGATTTACAGACGGAAGTGGGAAGAGTGTCCTCCGATGGTGCGAGTATAACTCTAAGGACATGATAAATGAGCTGAACTCGCTGAACTACAAGAGAACAGGGAACTACGACAGCGTTTGCATCCCGGCCGGCGGAAACTTGAACACGGGTGAGAAGCCGGACCAAACTGCCTGTTACTGCAGTAAAGATGGATGTAACGCCGGTTCGAACCTTGGCTCCAACATGCTAATATCCATAATAAGCACTTTATCGCTGGTAATTCTGTCCTACCATTAACATAGAGATCGACTTTTCGGAATAATAAAATACGCAATGGGTATCAAAAGAATAATTTATTTCAATGTTTTAAAAATCAGGCACCAAATACTTTTGAAGATGGGTTACGATTTTTTTAAAAGAGGCATATGTATTATTTTCTCAATTACTTGAATACCTGTCCGTATAGCTATATAGTACCGAGTCTATCACATAAATAGTCTATTTAACGGCTAACATCAAACGAGGACAAATAAAAGAAAATACTAATTAAACAATTAAAGCATAACTAAGTCTAAGATACAGTTCGTGGACTTTGATATTGTGTATTACAAGACGCAAACTATGTTCTACTCAAACCTAATATACTGTATAGATACTATGTACCTATGTAGGTAATGTAAGTAATAGAGCTGAAAATTTCAAATATGTAGGTAACAAGGAAGTTAAACTCGGACTCAAATTTGTTTTTGCAGTATGGATTCTCTGTAAATAACACAACATGCAAATGCTTCAACATTAACTATAAGAAATACAGTGGGTGCAAAATATTCCCTGTGATCAGTGATCAGTGATCACGCGTAGCGCAGGAGGTTGGGTTAAAGGAGGTAAAAATATACTTTTTCTTAGTTTTTGTGTTCGCAGTGTTATAGGAAGGAAAAAGTCTTTGCACAGGAGGAATATCGTGTTTTTAGGCAAATTTAATAGACGGGTATTTTGTGCGTATTCAGTGCCTTGTCATTTTCCATTTTGTGAAAGATTTTACAAAAATGTACCCAATGCACAGTATATTCCAGTATTCCACATATACTATGTAGTATGATGAAAAAACATTATTTACGAAGTGGTTATACTTTATGTACTAGTAAATGTATGTATATACAAACAAAATGTATCAAGGCACTACTTTTGACCAAAATATTCAAGCACTGATGGGAATAATGACTCATAGAATAGCACTTTCAATATTATACCAGGCACTCATTCATAAAATAATTTTAAATTAAGTAATACAGCAGTGTATCACTTGGAAGGGAAACGATCTTCCAAAATAAAATACTGCTAAATCCAAATCATGATAGGAGCATAACTCTATCATTATTATTTATAGCATAAAATATACTTCAAACACTTTGGGTTCCTTAATTAATCAGATTTCATGATTATCAAGGCAGTAAATCAATATGAATTTTCAATCAACAGAGAATGTGAATACAAAGCTCAGCTAATTCAACTTGAAGGTCCAGCAATTGGCGGTCGGGGAATTTCACAAATCAGGAACTTACTTCCCTTCTCCGACAAGCTCAGCTCCTTCTCAATTCTCCATAAGTCCAACTTGAGCAGAATATTGTTGAAACCTGACTGGTGCTTCTGAATAATTTTAGTGAACACGAAATCCACTAAGTCGTCGAGCTCCAGGGTCAACCTAAAATTATGCTGCACTGCAATCAAGACCTTGGAAGTAATGGAATCCGTAGTCTCCAAATACTGCTCTTCTACCAAAGCTTTGTGTATGGATTCGGCCAAAGCAGGGTCCTTGCCATGATCAAGCAAGACGTCCCTAATATTTTGAACCGTGATGACTGTCTTGAGCTCACTTTCAGCCACCAAGGAAGGAGCCTCCACTTCAACGTCCTCGTCTCTTCCAACGGCGTATACGATTTTGGCCTTCGCCATTGCCTGCTTGAAAGCGATGATGTCTGTGAAAAGAGTCTTTAACCCACGATCATTAGTGTTGTAGAATTCTGTGAGGTCAGATTTCTTTCGGCTCAGACATTCTTTCTGGTAGGCCAGAAATGCCGTACAAATTCGGCCACCCTTGACCAGTGCCTTGTAGCTAAGCCCAGGGACAAAGTAGTAGAGATACATTGCCTTCTTGTTCCCAACGTAGAGCAAGTCGAAAAGCTCCTCCCCAGTTCCCTTCCACACGAAATAATTTGGAGTGTTCTCATACTTTCTAATATAATTGTCCAATGTCTTCTCAACTCCGTTCTCACGATTGATAAAGGGCATCGGTTGACTTAAGAAGCCCTCGTCCTCGCTTTTGAGAAGACCATCACTGACAATTCGAATGTACTGCTTATGGACTGTAAGGAGATATGTGCCCCGAAGCGAACACCACTGAGTCATCACACGCCAATACGTTCGCCCATCGGACAACCAAGGGCCCTCTATAAAGTCACGCAGCTTGTCGGCTTGTGGCTTAGCAGAACCAGTTTGAAAGGAAATTTTGCATTTGTCAAGTTCAAGTAAAAGCTCTTTTTTTCGGTCCAGTTCTCTTTGTTCCGGTACCATTCTTACGGTACTCTTCCGCTCCCGCTTTTCTAGACGCTTGTTGACATTCTCCTTCATAATGCCAATGGGAATGGCGTTTACGATATCCCTCATAGTCGGAACAGTGTACCAAGTGCTCCTCTCTTTTTTGTACATTAAACTCCACTCGTTAGCACTGAGGAAGGGTGTGACGTACTTGTGGCATAAATTAAAGCTGTCCAACTTCCTCATGGCGTCAGAATTGTTAGCAGAACTCTGGGCCGCACTGCTAATGAGTTCGCACAGGTCTGCGTCCAATGTATTCGTGAGCTCAGTTGATACTCGGGAGAGAGACTGAAGATGGGCCTCAGTGTCTTGCTCAGTACAGTTCACATCAAGGTCACCAGTTAGCACCGGATATGTATATTTGTAAGTGAGTTCGCCTCTGGCAATAACGGAGAAATGGCTGAGGATACTCCCAAAAATTCTCGAACTAAGGCGCTTCATGATTCGAATGGATGCGAGTGACACGGTGACTAGGGTCTTATTCTTTTTAGAGTCTCTGAATGCGGACAGAGCATGGAGAGAACACTGATCTCGTAGCTCGGCCGTCAGGTTTAAGTGAATGCTAGGCAGGGCAAATGGATTGGTCTGTTGATGCTCCTTCATCGTTTTTTTAGTTGAGGCCTCGTTCCCAACAAGGTGCTTGCTCGTTAATTCCTTCTGACCCTTCTCGCTGAGGAGGCGGGCGGCAACTTTTATTGGAAAGTCGTAGTCCGAACATGATTGGACAACATTGTATGCCTGGGCAGTAGTCAAGGCAAATATTTCTCCCGCTCGATAGTAAAATATTACGCCGTGAATTTGAATGGACTGCTTCGTAATGCCGAACGAAGTAAACAGCCGGCTCCTGTTGATAACGGTTTGGGTGTAAATCATAACTTCGAATTCATGCCCTTTAAAATACTTCGCATCTTCCTTTAGGATTTTAGGAATGCTCGACACATTGTCCTTTACGAAATCGTGGTCCTTATTCAATCCATTGTAGTTTTCAACGATCTTTTCGATGATCTCCGCCTCAGTAGCACCGGTAAGATTAGCGAACTTGTGCATGCTAATTTTGTGGATACTGACTTTTTGGGATTCGGCCTCATGGTCTTCCTCCTTGGTCTTCGCGTTAGCTGAACTTTCACTCCCACTTCGACTTCTGGGTTTATGCTTTCGAATTCTCTTCGTCCTTGGCTGTGGTCTTGACTTTAACCCTGGTCGTTTTTGCTTCCGTCTAGAATCATACTTGAGCGACTCTAAATGGTGATCACTGTTAACAAAATATACAATTGTTTAACTCATACCAATTATTAGCAAGTAGTGAAATAGCACACTTCGTAAAGGTCGTTTGGTCTCCAGGTGACAACTACTGTATTTATAGTAATCTCTACTTACGGTAAGTTTGACTTATCGACTGGCTTGGAGTCGATATTAGCAAAGAAGAGATGGGTATGTAAGTCGATAATGACATCACTCTCAAAGTGAGATCGAGTGTCGATAACAGAAATGCTAATCAAGTTATTTCACCTAATATTCGGAATCTCATGTAAGTAAAGCGCTCAGTAAAAATTGCTGAAATTAAAAAAAACTCCATTTTACATTACACAAATTGGATTCTTTTGATTTAAATATAAAAGTTGCCTTTTTGAAACCCTGAAAAAAGTATATACATTGACCTAGACTATTCGGGAAAACAAAAGGTATATTTAGTGCACTTATGCTTACATGTCCACTCCATTATCTCCACTAGTACTTTGTGACGTAAAGCTAGAGCTCGTATTATTATCTGTAGTATCAATAGGAAGATCACTTTCGTCTTCTGAGGCTTCCCCACCCGATTCTGAATCCGTAGTGCTCTTTCGTTCTCCTGGAGAACGACGAATTGCATAAGCTGATGTTGATGGAGCGGAAGGCATATCTTCCATCAATTGATCCTTAATGTTTACATCAACTGCTTTGTCATTACCGTATTCGTCACCTCCACAGAAAAGTGGTGGTCTTATTTTGTTTCTAGATGGACCTGGAACACAGTCATCGTCCTCCTCTTCCGCACTCGCTTCGATTCCATTAACTTCGAATGTTGGTATCATATGTATCTGCGCATCATCTTCGTCACGTCCAAAGAAATTCCGTGGTCTTATTTGGTTCCTAGATGGACCTGGAACACAGTCATCGTCCTCCTCTTCCTCACTCGCTTCAATTCCATTAACCTGGACAGCTGGTATCATCTGAATCTGCGCATGTGCAGATAACGGAGTAGTAGGCTCAGCCACGTGAGCCTGACTAGTTGATGGAGCGTTTTGATTTTCCGTTAATTCCTGATCCATGTTAACATGAGATCCGTTATCGTTTTCATACCGTTCCAAAAAGTTTATCCGTGGTCGGATTTCGTTATTAGAAGGACCCTCCCCACCCTCATTCTTATTAGTCTGATTCACAATATTCTCCGGTCCGTGTGGGGGGAATATATTTCGATGTACATTTGCAACTGATGGGGATGGATCCACCTCTTCTGCTAGGGTGCACATCACTGTTGGGATAAAATGCTGATGTCAAACTTAAAGATCACAATAACATAAAAATCTATTGCCAATGAAAAAATACGTGTTATCCTTAAATTATATAATGCTAAGCTCAAGAAAAATGAAAACAATATTGCCCATACTATTTTCAAACATTTTAAAATACAATAAGGCAGTAGCGCAAATCACCTATTAGAAGGGGAAGGTCGAAAACAAAATGCTACGACCTTACAACTCTGAAACTTCTCGTTGTACTATTTGATTATAATTGTATTGAAAACTTTTAGGTTAGGTTGGGTTATATGTGCGAGACTGTAATCCAGATACGTAATACAGGTACAGTACTTTATGTAATGTATTTCTCTTACCATCGTCCGAATCGGAATCAAACTCCTCGGCCATGTTTCTTGGTCTGGGGTTAATGCTTGGTTGTGTCAAACGGGTGAAATATATCTGTGAGGTTTGAACGTTCTTACCTTCAAATCGAAATGCTATAACAAATAACAATGATACAATGAATAAAACAGGGTTAGCATTGGCATGTTTTAAAACACGTTTTTTATTAAATACTAATAAATAAAATACGGTTTCCTAAGGTGATGAGTCCCTTCAAAAGCATAAAGCAAGCGTCACGAGTGCGAGATACGATTGAAAGATTTCTGTTAAATTACGAAATTAAATCAAAATATATTAAATTCGATCGACTTATTCGCCGTTGTCTTGTCGCCGTTCGCCGTTGTCAAGTGAAAATCCTAGGGAACTATTCATTACCGGGAAAATATACCTACTTAAACTTCTCAAAGCGCCACAAATAGCACGAAGGAATAAAATTGTCTTGAATTTTAAAGTCAGTAGTACTAAAATGACGAATCACTACCGTGAAACGAATCACTACAGTAGTGAAATGAATCACAATTGTTTCTAATGTATTTACTGTTCCCGTTAATTTATCGATTTTTTAAAAAAGTTTTGAAAGAAATTGATTCGGTGCATTTTAATGCGTCCGAATCTGCTGCTAACTCAAATTGTCATTTTCCCTGGAATTATTTGTCAAATTTTGGACGCTTGTGGCGTCCGAACAACAGACAATTGATGATATCTGTTATATTTATTTTATACAGTAACTAGGTTCTAATCAGATATAGTCGAGAAATTAGCGCGGACTCTTACGGAATTAGATTGATGACCCCACAAAGGTCATCGGGGTCAAAACTGAGAGCGACTAAATTTGACATGTTTTATATCAATTCTAGCATAATCAAGGACGCTGATTCTGGATTCGGTGTCCGTTTATTTTTCAAGGGTAAACTTTTATGAAAACCCGAATTTCCGGAGGTCAAAAATTACCCGGGTCAATCTTAAATCATGTTTTTTCCTTCAAAATAATTATTGTTATAAGTACATATCAGTAAAAATAAAATTTTTTTAGCCTGAACCGAAATTTGGGGTTTTCGGTTTTTCCGGGTCAACGGAACATTTTTTCGGAAAATGACATTCACATTCGGATTCAGTGTTAAAAATCAATCACGAATCCGTCCTCAAATAATTTCGAGCTTTTTGAAGCCCATCCGCCGCACTGTGGTATGTGGTATGGACGAAATGGAAAATGTCAGGCAATTCGTACTTCCACATTTTAGGCAAGAGCTACTTAAATACTACAAAGACAACGGCGTTTAAATAAGTCATCGAATTTAATATACTTTGATTTAATTTCTAACAAAAAAAACAATTAGTTTTTTTTTATTGAAGAAAAAACTAATTGTTCTTAAAAAAATAGCTGAGCATGCCTGAGTGTTCTCTAAAAAGGACGAAACAAGTTACGTTTATACTAAACCATAACTATTTTGTGAAGAGCAAAAGTTCATGAAGCTTCCTTGGTAAGTCCTGATTTATGATACGACTTTTGTGAATACTCATGATCGTATATTTGAACTTCAATTGGAGATATAATTTAAGCTGCTTCCGTTCTACATGACTACAATTTTGCTTTGATTAAGCCGGGCGAGGGCGGCGGGTAAGAACAGGGCGCCTTTCCGCCTTCTTTGAATTATTGAGCATATAAAAATGTTTTTTCCAATTTCCCGTAATAACTATGTGCGTTAACAACACGAACATGCATAATGCATACATTGCTAGGAAAAATCGACATTTGGTGATTGAAAACAATAAAAAGGTACGAAATTGCGTGATTAATTTATAATTTGGAGGACTCTATACAGATACGGATGGATAAAACCATATCTGGGTATAAACGATCCATTTTAATTCACGCCACCCTTATAACAACCTAGAGATGGGGCCCTAAATAAAATAAACACCCCGCCCCGGCCTTTAATCGAGATAATACAGTTGAAAGCTTAAAACCCTTTCACCATGTAAAGCATGCGCTTAGCAGTTAGCAGCATTAAATAAGTAATACGTAGCTAGTGGCCATAAATCGTACCTACTCGCAGTGTTAAACTATGTATTCTTCCCAAGTATAAATCTCTTAAACAACTATTTTTCTTTCATCAAAAACTGTTTTTTTTAATGAAAACAAATCAAATAAGCAATAAAAGAAAGTTTTTGTTTGTTTTGTTTATTTAAAAAAAAAAAACATGTTTTGTCTTCATCCCTGGGATAAAGTATAAAACATAACTTAGGGTTTTTGGTTTTCATGTTCTCGGTGCTCATGTTAGGCAGAATATACCATGCGTAATGCGTATAGCTGTAAAATATGAATTCATCTCGACGAAATAGAAATGAAAAAAATGCTCCCTGTAAAAAGTCGCTGAGTATGCCTGAGTGTGCTCTAAAAAGGACGAAACAAGTTAAGCTTATATTAAGCCATAACTATTTTGTGATTATTCAAAGTTCATGAAGCTCCCTTGGTAAGTCCTGATTTATGATTCGGCTTTTGTGAATGCTCATGATCGTATTTGCACCTTAATTGGACATATTTAATTTAAGGTGTTCCCTTACTTGTGGTACTTTTACTTGTGTACATGACTACAATTGTGTTTTGATTGAACCGGGCGAGGGCAGGGACAGAACAGGGAGCCTCTTCACCTTCGAATTATTGACCACATAAAAGTGGTTTTCCCAAGGGACCTTCGTGAACTTTGAATAATCACAAAATAGTTATGGCTTAATATAAGCTTAACTTGTTTTCGTCCTTTTTAGATCACACTCAGGCATACTCAGCGACTTTTTACAGGGAGCCTTTTTTTATTTCCGAAATTTTACAGGTTACAACAGATGTCATAAGTCTTGTTTCAAGCCGCTACCATCATAGCACTTGAACATATTTTATGAGTAGAAACATTAAGCGTTGTCATGGGTGAAGTACATGAGACTATACTAATACAGCTAATGGGCATTCGATTTCCGTATTTAAACGTGTGTTAGGAAATTGACATCAAATCGGTCACTAAAAGGTCAGATATCTCGGGAGCCCTTTGACCTACCGAGGTAAAACTAAGTTTGTTTGAAAGCCAATTATATGGCCTACAATTATTTCAGGTGCTGGGATACCTAAGGACATGGGAAGTGGGTTAATGGACAAGTCGAGGTAGTTTTTTAGGGTTTTTGGGTCTAAGGAAATGAGAAATTCAAAGTTTGAGCTGAAGTGCATCAATGGGACCGAATTAAACCACTATTATACGTCTTTAATTTTTTGCGTACGTTGAGCCGTTTGGTCGCAATCGTTGGCAGACGATTTTGGAGGGGGAGGGAAATGCATATCCTTCGGAACGAACATTTTCCACCTTTTACTTGTTTATTTACATGGAAAATGTTGTTGTCATGGGGGTTTCACTCAGGCAAAAATCGTAACTGCTATGAAATTCGAATTCCTACTGGAATGAGTTAAAAAGCCGCCAAACCCAACACCCGATTGGAAAAAAAAAGAATTTTCCATGTAAATAAACCAAAACAATGGAAATAAAGCAAACTGATGAGAATTAAATCCACACCTATATGCACGTTAAAATCTCACTTCGTCTGACGATTTGATTCTTTCTGTAATTGGCCGGTAACAGAAAGGGGGCGGAGTTGACCTCAAAAACTTCCAGCTGCCACTGCACTGTTTATTAAACAATAATAAGAATGGGTCACTGTACCGCCGGTGTTCCGTCTCCCATTTCCATAGCAACACAACAATTGGTGTATATAGGAATTTTGTTTTCGTTCACAACGCCCGACGATGACCAAGGCCAGAAAATGTGGTTGTTAGTTATGTAATCCAATGTTACGTACCAGGTATGCGGTGTTACGCACCAGAATTTCTGGTGCCGGGCCCGCTAGTATCAATATATTGATTTAAGTACCTAGTGAACTTTTGTATTATCTAACCTTTAACTTAATTCTGTAGTTCGGCATGCTGCACAAAAAAATATAAATTTTGCTGATGTGTTGAATAAAGTCTGTCTTTGTAGTCGAATCCCAAACGTATAACCGCTAACCTAAAAATTAAATGTGAACGTCAATGTATGTATATAGTCATAGTCCAACAACAGAAACTCACAAAATACTACTACACCGGACCCAACGTAGAACATAGACATATGGGTCCATATGAATGAATAAAATAATTACAAATAAATATGAATATATTCTTAATCCATTATACATTTCATAGTAGAATAAGTAGTATGTCTATTATATTCGGCAAGATTATTAAGCCTGAAATTAATATTGAATGAGAATGACGAAAGTACAAGTCCAAAGTCATTAGGTCCTCACACTTACCTCAGTGCTGTAAAACGTCCAAAACTTGATGTAATAGAATGGGTGGTAATTAGTTTAACTGTCCTGACAGCAGAGGAAATAATTAAAATTAAAGTATCCAGCAGATAGACAAGAGCACCTGCCAGAGCTTCTTCCCTTAAACGCTTAAACCCTTCTAATTCGTGACTGACCTACCTGTTCTGTTGCCGCGTTGGAACCACAACTTCCATGCGGTTTTAGCAGTACTAAATTACACCACCCCAATATTTCACCTCTCCATAATATTGCACGCCCATATGCTCAACTTTATTCTATTGTATGGAAACTTCTAAACATATATTTATTATCCTGTACTAATTCTCATTGATAGTAAATGTCAAGCACTTTGTTTAATTCTCTGACTCGCAAGCGTCAGGATAAAGTTATAGTATAATATTATGTGTGTGATGAGGTGGTAGGTGTAACGGGTAGAACAGGTGGAATGGTTTAGTCCGTACGTATACCTTTTGGATTACATCACAACAGTACAGTAGTAGTCGACAGCTGTCGACAGTTTCTACAGGGCACTATTGGATATTGGAGCTACTACGTGTGAGGAATGAGCGGGACTTCTCCACCAATAATAAGCCCAATTTAAAAGCCTAGACAGAATATGAAAGTCCCGCCAATTTAACACCAACACTACTAAGGCGAGAGAGGAGACGATTACCTAAATCCTCAAAAAAGTAACTGAAATTAAAAAAAAATTTAGCTTCCGTAGTATATGAAAGGTAATTTGATAAGTTATTGGGATACTCGGAGTACCTTTAGATTATTAGGACACTTGGTTCCAGAGGCGGTTCCAGAGTTCCAGCCACCAGTTAAAAGTTAAAACTGTCAAAACTTAAACTATCCACTCTCCACCAACTTCAACTTGCAAAATTACAGTCCAAATAGAAATACAAAATATCCAAAATGCACGAATCTCCGGTTTCAGAAGACGAGAAACCGGTAGCTGTGACGGTAAGTCTCCAATACACTAAACAGTCATAGGTCATCGTACACCGTATTCACCGTATTGCGTATAGGTAAAACTAGGTAAAACCGGCTAGCAATAGTTGTTAATTGTCAGTATTATTAGCTTTTTGTCAATTGTCGATTGAATGCTCGTTGAACCGTCATATACCGTATACCTTTAGAGTATAGCCCTACGCATATACCCTGTGCTTAACTTGTCAATTGTCGAGTATTCTTGATTTCTACTATATTACTAGTTAATTGTTGACGTATAATGTTTACTATTCATTACGACTAAGCTTCGTTACTTATACCTTATACTAGTATATCCACTACTTCCTTAGGTACATCATATCTTGTAAGCTCAGAATATTATTCTTTTTCTGAACTAAACCCCTGCAGCTGTTCGGCCGAAACGAAGCAAAACTGGTTAATATTAATGGTTGGACCCATGACTTTCCGATTAACTTCGTTGACCTTGATGAGACGCTGAGTAAGTGATTTAAGATTGTCTTAGGGTTTACTCGAATGTCGTTGAATTTCTATTCCTAGTAGGTACAAACTACACGTAGCAGAAATCAAACCACAAATGATTAATTGCTAATGTTGTCTCAGAAATTAAATCCCATAGTTTCAATGAGCGTGCATCTGCAGATGAAGACAGAGTTTCGAAGTATTGGAAAGAAATACGTGATCGGCCAAGAACCACGTTGGCAGTCATTGAAAGTGGAGCATGGCCGTTAACAGCACATAAAATAGTTCAGCCTCTTGAACTTATTGTTCTAGCAAGTAATAAGTCATTGCCTAATCCTACGCTCAATTGTCCCCTTCAATTCTCTAATTCAGTGCTGCTGCCAATTATATTTTGTAGAGAAGAAAATAGACTATTTGGTCAAAGCTAACAACTGTCTTATGTTTGGAAGTCTTCTAGTAGCAGACGAAGAGGGAAACTGCTGTACCTTGAACTTGTGCAATGCTACAGTGAGTTGCTTTAAAAAATTTTATGTATTCTGTGATCCCCACCATTTCTTTGCACTCTACTGTTATTACTTTTGCCTTATTTTGAATACCTCCAGATTTCTTGTTTGTATGACCAAGTTTCACCAGGAGACAGTATTCTTCTGACTGCCGGTACCTACGCTCGTAGTGACAACTCCTACTGCAACTTCCCGTTCCGAAACGAACTCTTACTCAACATTGTGATTAAAGTCTCGTCCTTCCAGTGTCGACATGTTTACCGAATTATAGGGGACACGCCGTCTTTCGCGTTTCCTGCTCGCATTACTGAGGGCAGGAAGTTGTGGACTCCGTCAGAATTAATCACGTACTTAAAGATATAATAAATATGCAATTCCTAAATTAGTAGGTAGATATTTGTAGCAGTACTACGATTTATGTGTTTGGTTTACAGGATCGACGGAGATATCAACCAATGCTTCGGGCAGGATGCTCCATGTGCGGATGTAATTGGGGTCGTCTCACACGTTGGTCGACTGGAGAGGTTATGTCGGTATTCCTGTGATGTCCAAGTGGGCGACGGTAAAACAACCGAAGTCCTTCCGGATTTCCCTCAGTATAATGTCTTTCGTTGGATTGAGCTTGTGGACGAAACCGTTGCGACCCCTTTACCGTAAATGTCATATTTTCAAAGTTATACCAATCAATATGAAAACATGAGCAAGCCAAGTAAAATAAATTATTCAATTGTCATATTTTGTAACGACCAGGGTTGGAAAAAAACATGTTTTTTTTTAAACAAACATGTTTTTTTTTAAAAAACAAAAAAAACAGTTTTTTATTGTTTAAAACATGTTTTTTTTATAAACAAACGTTTTTTTATAATAAAAAGCAAAAAACCGCTTTTTATTGTTTAAAACATGTTTTTTATAAATAAAAAAAAACGTTTTTTTAAAGAGAAACGTTTTTTTTTTAAAGAAAAAACAAAAAACAGCTTTTATCATTTAAAACGTGTCTATTTTATAGAAAAAAAGCTTTTCTTTTAAATAAAAAACAAAGAAAATCTGTTTTTAATTGTTAAAAGCATGTTTTAATTGTTTAAAACATGTTTTTTATTAATTAAAAAAACGTTTTTTAATAATGTTTTAAAACAATGTTTTTTATTGAATAAAAAACATGTTTTAAAACATGCCAACCCTGGTAACGACATAATTAATTTTATTTACTTTTTATACTATTTAGGGTGAAAATATATGTTAATAAGAATACCTGGGACACACAGAAGCAGATCATACCAGGGTCCTTACTTGTCGTATCCTTGACGGAGAAAGTTGAAACCATGTTTGGGTATGACCATTTACAGACGTCCCGATTTTCATCAGTAAGTAATAATTGTGGGCGAAGTATAAGCAGCCAGCCTTCCTAAACTTAAACTTTCTACTGATGAAGTATTCATTTTGTTTCAAAGATTTATGCCAATGAGTCTATAGCCGCCTTTATGAGACTAATGCCAGAGTCACATAAGACTGTTGTTGCTAAGCTCCTTGGGTCGGCCCCCTTGAGAATATTGGGGCGACAGGACATTTCGTGGTCAGTGGGCGGGTCCTATGCTCAGCCCTTCAAGTCTCCTCAGAACTTTTTGAACTTTGTTCATGAGAGAAGAGACACGACAGAGCGGAAAGTGGGCCTTTTCACCGTTCCGAGCCTCCCAATGGAGCGACGGCAAGTCCAGTTCCTATTTTTTAAAGCCCAGCTCCTTAAATATCGGCCAGTGTCACCGGAGGCCACCTTCGGAGCCGGATGGGCTAACACGGACTTGCTCAAGCGACATCCTTACGTTCCTTCTCCAATCATGTGCTCCTTGTTTGCTCACAACACGGAAGTACTCTGGTATCTCTTTACCAGGAAATTGCCTAATCTGGAATATCCGTCCAAGAAAAGTATGACTGATTTTTCGGATTCCATTCTTTATAATACGGCATACTATGATAACATGTGTTCTTAGCTCAGAGTTTTTGGGTGGGATTTAATTGGATCCCAGTCCCAGTGTAATGGTATTTAAGTCTAGTATGTTAAAAGACTTTCATACCCCTGATTAAATGCCACCCGCTGTGATAGAATTTAATAGTCAAAGTGGTGTAAATAACTTAAAATACCATTAAATACCAGTGTGCTGGGAATTAATAAAAGAAGGAGGTGGGATTCAATCCAACTCTAACTAAACTTATCTGTGTGTTCTATCTACTGTATTATAGAGGGTACGGACGGGAGAACCCACAACTATCAGTTTGCAGCCAATGCGTACGCCAAATACTGTGGGCCACTCCTAATGCCCGCCCAAGATGATGGTTCTCTTAGACGTAAGTACACTATACGAATTGCAGCATATAGTTCAGGTACTTACTATGCTCCAACAGATAGGCGTATTTGAATTATATTAATGCTCGGATTTCGTGCGTGCTTTTCTCCTACAGGACTGCCAGCAATTGACGGAGATCCACACTACGTCCTAGACATTCTTAATCTTGAGGCAACTGATCCCGGACTCAATCGCTATAATGCCGTCTGGAAGCCGAGTCGACACCTTAGGTTTGAACAAATGACGGAGCGACTGAATGCTTCGAAAGGGAAGCCGGTTATGGTCCTGATGGAAGTTCATCGTATTGAATCTATTGGGATCCCGTATAACCGCGGATTTGAACTCCTGGTTCAAGACTTCAGTGCGGTGGAGCTTGATGTGGACCCGATGAAATTACGGCTGGAAGATTCAGAGGATCCAGCTGAGACGAGGCCCGGTGAAAACATGGACTGAGGTCTTGACTCATTTTATCTGCGATATTCATAGTTTTATTCCATCTCAAGAACTCAAATTTAAACGGGTAAACAAATATGCTATTCAAAGCTCACTTTAAAATTGCTTAGTGAATGTCATTTTCACAAGTTATTTTTTCTGGTAACCGGAAGTGGTACTCTCGTATTCAGCGTGTAGCCATATTTTATGTAGCATGTAGAATCTAATTTTTTCTAGAAACAATATTATTTCCCTAGTATAAGTACGTATCGAATTATAACTCAAACCAAAAGATGAGGTCACTGCTGCAAGGAAGTGGCACACAAAAAACGTAAAGTAAAAAATAGGAATTTGAACACTACCTAATCTTATTTTTGATATTGAATTAGAATTAGATTTAACTGAAGTCTGGTGTATTTTTTTACGAATATTATTTTGTCCTTACTAGGACGATTCTACACAGAATTAAATGACTTCGATTCGAGAATTTATTCTAAACAGTATATTTTAACATGTGCTGTGTCTCTTGGATGTCTATCCAAATCATTAGTATTTACTGATTAATTATTGATATCGATTCTGCTAATGCCTAGGTAAGCACATAACATGGAGATGGAGAGCATCTTCATATGAATATTCATTTTGTAACTACACAATTATTATTCCCTGTAGTCTCTACTGCGTACTGAGTAGTACCGCAGAGCAATATGCTTCATAAGATAGCTAAGCAATGCCATTAATGTTTTAATATTTGCATATTTATTACCTGAACTATTTTTTGTCACCTCGAATTAATTCAATCGCACGCGAAGACTCTTATATAACAGGCTTTTTTGCATGGGCGCATTCAGTTCCTATTATTGTGCAAGATGCAGTAGGCTATTTTTTGCTCGGTTTAATAACATCTCAGACGCAGAGAAAGTCGGAGTTTGTTCGGTAGCCCGAATTTTGGGGATCCTACAGTATATAGATTCCTGATGGCACGACTCATATAATACTACTATACTATAGGCTGATCTTCCGTGCTGTTCTACTACATAAATGAGAAGGGCGATTTGCTAAAAAGTTCGAATCTGAAGGTCAAGCCAAGGGTATACCCTCCCAACTTTACTGCGTTATTTCTGTTTGGGCTAACCTGTGTGTTCAGTCCCATATACGCGCCTCAGCGACGAGTCCGTATCCTTAAGTTGGGCCAATATTAATATTTGCACATAAATAATTAGTAGTATTGAGCTTTGCGAAATATTCCGTACAGTACACCTAGTAGGTGATTAAAGATGAGGTGTGAGGTGGGCCTTGTGATTGTACTTCTTGCCGGGCTTGTCCTTGCTGGTGACGTCGCGGACTTGGAGAGTGGCATGACGAATATGCTGGAAGGATTCAAAAATGCTGCGACAGGAGCTGTAGCCTGTAACACTGCTCTGGCAGGTAGTTCCTAAATTTTATATTTTTTTAAAATGATTATTGAATAGCTGGCTCAATTTCTAATTGATGCTTAATAATTTTACAGAGAAGTGCGGGAATCCTGCAGCTGAAAAGTGCGTGACGAGCGTTTACTGTAATCACGCCGACTGTAAGGATTTGAAGGAGCTTAAGCTTAAGACGGATAAGGAGGCCTGCAACTCGGCTCCTTTTGGATTCCTACCTTCCGGTAAAATACAGTAAATTATTATTTAGTTGATTTTAGTTGGCAAATTATAGTATTAAAGTCTTCAAGCGCTATATACCTATAGATGATGGCTTTCAAAACATACTGCCTGTAATTATTAAAGCAGACACTGCATTATAGCAGCTCCAGTGCTGTTAAATGTAAACAAAAATCATTATATCTCAAAAATTTAAAGAAGACCCTGAAACGGAAACATTCCGGCCCTATGTGCAAATAACTTTGGATTTGAGCGTGCGCAGCCTTTAATTAGTGCAATACAATCAATTATTAATTGTACCTATCCGCCTGTGGCGCTGTTCATTCTATATAGATTCTAAGCGGACGAAAATATGACAAAGACCCACTATAAAGCGCAAAACTTATGTATTCTATAATTTGCCTGATAATGCAAGGTTGGCAATCCGGCTCGAATATGTATATTATGATGCTGTAGCCAGAACCCAATGTTACAACCAACCAACTGGTTTTAAACCTTATGATCCTTGAGTATGTAAGCTATATCGATATGCTTAATGTACACCTTACAAAAATATGAATATCAATCGGTCCCAGCGACATCGCCCGATACCCGTGTCCCAAAGCCGTACAATACAGCTACACAAAATCGGGCATTTCTATTATTAATTCATTTCAGTCCTGGTGACGGTTTCCTGCCTTTGGATTGGATACATGAGCGGAAAATTCCAGTAAAGATGCAGCGTGACAGTATTTTGGGAGATTTTTAGCAAACGACATTTAGGGTTGCTTTCAGGGTTGCTTCCGTATTTGAAATTATATGTCCTGACAGACTTGTACTTTGAAATTAATACAGCTAAATAATGTGCCTATATACCTTTGAGAATTTTTCAGTGTAATGTTTGGGAGCTGTACATATAGTTGAAAGCAAGGATGGATATGCTTGTTTTATATGTTTAAAATATAGTGTCTCAAATCCCTATAATGAAATTTCAGGTAGTCCCTTACCACGGTATAACAGTTATAGCCGTTTTCCGGAATATCTTGCTACGCTATGCATTAGATTACATAATGAAGGCAGTGCAGTATGGTGTATGTTTTATAGTTGATAATGTTAATAATAGTTGCTAGTTCAAAATATGAATTCTTCTCAAGTTCTTCGCATACTTATTCGACGTCGATTGAGTATTTACAATTCCTTCCTCAATAGCTAGGTATTCTATTAGTTAACAATATTGTGAATTTCTGCTTGTACCTCAACTACAAACCTATGTATGACTTAGTAAAAACACTGTGATTAAACAGTTTTTTCGTATCACAACGATTGTGTAATGTTGCGAACTTTTTAAGTTCCGCAATATACTTTCGGTCAAGTTTTTAATACATATTTCCGTCCTGTAAAATGTATAAGGAGATGGATTCATGTTATAAAGAAGTGTGGGTAATTTTTGGCGAGTATTTTTGATTAGAGCGAATTATCCAAATTCCTGATACTATATGTAGATAAAAGTAAGGCTTAAGTGAGATATGATATAATTACTAGAATATTGAGCCTTCATCCAGGAACGGCCTTATCCAAAGAGGACCCAGCCTTTTCCAGGCCATTTGTAATTGGAATAGTGGTTTCCCCAGCCATGCCCATGACCTCCGTAGTTATGGCCATGGTAGTAGGAGGGCCTATTATTATGGTGCCATCCGCCGCCGCCGCCGTGGTGACCACCATAACCCCAACCAGAATGACTAGGCCTTCCTATCCAGATGGTTTCAGCGGCCTCTAAATCTCCATCAGCCCGGTTGCTAAGTTGGCCAGGTCGGTCGGAGTTTATCGGATTTGGAACAAGCTTTTGAGTATCCGCCAAGGCGAGCCAGGCAATTGTAGCCAAGAATAGACTCAACTATTGTAGGGATAAAAATACCGAATAATTTCCCAAGGTATTTAATTCTTTTTCTACCAATTTTAATTAATAATTCCAAAACACCAAAAATGAGTTATACTGCATTTAAATACCGTAAAGACATATTTAGTTGCATGTAATGCATTTATATTCGGTTAACGTGTCTAAGAAATAATAATTTTTTATTGCATTTCAATGCTGTAAAATTTTCTAATAAAACGCAATTTGAAATGGATTTAAGTTCTGTACAGGGCACTAAAATTAATAATTTCGAATTCACTAGGAAATAAATAATTTTCTTAAATTAAAAAGAGGTTAAACTCAAGTTAAAAAAAAACATTTACCTAACCGGCAACTGATCAACAACACATGACTAATTAAGTAGAATTCTTAAAACTTCGCAAAAAAAGAAAAAGAAAGAAAACTGAGAAATATTTTTGCATGTAATATTACTATTAATCTTGCATTTTCCTGTTTTTCCATAGAATAATTATAGTAATTGCTTTGCCTTACCAAAATGGACTTCATGTCCCGTCTTATTGTTTCATGAATCTGAAATGTCGTTTACTGACTCGATGAGTGCGTACCTATACTTACTTTGAAAGCTAGTTAGTATTTAGAACAACCTATTTAAAACTCAGGACCCGCCTGTGACTACTGGAAAGCCCAAGTCCGATGCAATTGCTTTTATACTGCGCTATGTGTGGAACATTATGTAGGTATTTCGTTGTTATTATAATTAGTACCTACGAGTGTATCCCGAATGGAGTGAGAAAACTATAAACACTGGACATATTAATAGGCTAATATATAGTTATATGTTCTAAGTAAACTTATACATGGAATCTAATAGTTGTATTTAACTAGAGGTTAGGGAAGCGTAGGACTACATATATTCAAGGAACGCTTCTTTCACGGATTGTCGTCAAAGTTGTAAAATATCTAACTATATGCTTGTATCTTTTAGTTTTAACTATTATATATGTACATAGTACCTACTAGGTATTAGATAATTGCTTAAACAGCGTCTGGATAAAATAAGCCTCATTCCCTTAAGTGAGAATCTGTGTCCTGAATAAGTTTGCTCAGATACGGCAACGAAAACAAGTCTAAAAAAAATTGCCATTACTTACGTCTCTGAGTTACCCAAAGCACTTTATACTAAAATACGACATAGGTACAACACAAAAAGTGTACGTTAATGTATAATTGAATGTACTTGAGTTTGTTTAACGATGTTTTATTTGAGAATATTGATCTTGTTACATATTTGCAGACATACATGACAAATAGTAGGTAGTTGTAGGTAAACCTAAGGTACTATTTAATTGTGAAGTAGGTACAATATACTGCATACAAATATACCTATGTATAATAGCACGCGGGGAAACTTGCATTAGGATAGGCTATTATTACCTGTCTGGCTAAGACTGCGGAGTATTTACATTTACATTTTACCTTGGCAATTTTCCAGAATTTACGTAACGTGCCAATATTTGCCAATAAGGCTTAGTCTTAAAGACTTTATCTTCAGGTGGGCTACTATGTACAAAATTATCCATCACTACGGAAGGAACACCTAGAACGTTGATACATGCTGTTCCTGAAAATGATATGCGCTTAACTGAAATATTATTAAACTCAATGGATTTTAATTGTTAATTTAAAGTTGTATAAATGCTAGAAATGCAATACAGCTGCTTGCAATTAGTAAGCGGATGTAATCATTCGTGGATTCGCCAACACACATGCTTTTACATTTTTATTAAGGATTGATTGTATTAATGTCACAATCTTATCTTTACACAGATCCCACTTCAAGTGAGATCGGTATTTATATCAAAATGAATTATATATCAAAGTTAATTTAGACCATAAGGACATCAACGTATTTCTGGAGCAACCTGAACACGTCATCATAATGCCTCGCCATCCAGTCAATGTTGGCCTGAATCTTCTCCACTGCTTGGCTAACGGACCTCTGATTGGACCCAAACTTGCCCTCATACTTCGACTTAAAGCTCAGCATCTGTTCAAGGGAAGTTATTAGCTTAGAATGTTC
The DNA here is from genome assembly GCA_034696285.1 of Hypogastrura burkilli. Lineage (NCBI taxonomy): Eukaryota > Metazoa > Arthropoda > Collembola > Poduromorpha > Hypogastruridae > Hypogastrura > Hypogastrura burkilli. Next base: position 30,937 of record JAQFZY010000212.1, read on the forward strand.
CGTAGATTACATTATAATCGCAAACGAGTAAGGTCGGAAATTACTTGGGTTAGCTGTTCCTGAGTATTGAACTGATCCGAAATGGCGTCAACCACGTGGTCAACTGCGCCCAAGCTGTAAAATTAAATGGGAGGTCATAATATGATTTTTTTTTTTCACAAAAAACGGTTACCAGTATAAGCAAAGAATTCTTACTACTGCTCAACAGACGTCCATTTGTCATTAAGTAGATTAAAGACTAGGTGGGTTCCCACTGGATTGAGTCCAATTTCACGAAGTACCGTGGCTCCGTCTTGCTTCCGGATGGCAGAACTTTCGTTTAGAGCCATGTCCAGTAAACTGCGGGAATAGTTGGCGATAAGTACCAAGTAATTGATATGTGGAAGTTGAAATATGAATAAATTCTCAAAAACATACTTGTTGAGAGCCGTCATGCTCCTAGAGCAGGCCAGCCCCTTCAGCATTGTTCTCTGCTCGGAGGCTGTGTTGGACTCCAAATATCGGGCCCAGAGAAAGTTCCATTCTTTGTCCCCGCCGTTCTCTACTATGGAACAGTAGTAGGCCTTCCTCAAGTTTACTGGAATACTAAAAAAAATAAAAATTTTCAATAATTTTTGGTTTATAATGTAAGACTCGGAAAAGAAAGACAGAGTTCTTCAGGAAGAAAATCTTGTTTTTTTTTTGTCCGTATTGGGTTTAAAGTTTAAAGCTTTAGGTGCGTCTAAAGCCAGGCATTTTTTTTTTAAAGTTTGTGTTTAGAAATAGTTTGGTTTGCTAAATAGTTTTGGACCGCACAAAATATAGAATGTCCGAGAAAATACGAACTCAAAGTCAGTAATGAAATTGAATTCGTTTGCTTTTAAGTAATGTTACATTAAGCTACTGTACTGTTGATAAGTAGATAAGTAGAACTAAGCTTGGTAACGTTTCACAGAAAAGAAGGATAGGCTAGTTATAAACCTTTGCACTGCGAAACTCGCTTTCCATTACTTTGCTATGGTCGGCTAGGCATTATTAACATTTATTCATGAATTTCTATTTCTATTGGAATATTGGAAACTTACGGGTTTTGGTTATCAACTGAATGGCCTGCCTGTGGAGTCCATGCCTCAAAATACTCCTTTGCCCTCCTGATACAATCAGCATTGTGGGCGGTGCAGGCCCAAGCCACAATAGAGAGCGTGTGAAGGTCTTCTTGAAAACTGCTTGAACTAATATTAGCAATACTCTTTTCATTCATCCTGTCGTACTGGTGCTCAACAATGTGCCGAAGGTAGCTCTGCGCAAAAAGACGGTGTGTAATGAAGTTAAGTTTGATACTCAAATTCAATCTTACCTAAAAAATATTTCACAGTACCTTGTAATAGGCAAAGGCCGGCGTCTCATCCAGCATGTTGAACATGTAGGAAATGGAGTCTAGGAACGATTCCCAGGGACTGAAATCCCTCTCCTGATCCCGCAAGTACATTGCGAGCGTGAATACAAAGTCGTAAGGGAGCAGAGAGCTCTGGGCCAGGTTCAGAGCGTCATCAATGATTTGGGCTCGATTGAGGATCGAGATTTTACTGGAGTCTGTCTTTAGCTGGTTGGAAATCAGCTGCCAGTTCCGCATGTCATAGTTGACTCGGTAGTAACCTGGGGAAAGAAAGGAGGAGGCGCTGAATGTATGTATGAGCAAAATACATCCTGTTCAAAAAATTAGGAAAATAAAATGTCGCCGATCTTTTTACGCTGAACAATATTTAACGAACGCCTAAGCCCTACCTCGCCAGCGAAGAGAGATACAGCGCGCGCAAGCGCGGACTGTGAATTGTGTAACAAGTACAAGGTGTTCGAAAATTTGGGCAAATATATGTTGCAGACGTGTTTACGCTGAACATTGTTTAAAAGGATCCCAAAGCGCTATCTGTTCAGAGAAGCGAGTTACAGATGGCGCTTTCGTGATGCATGCATTTCTGCACGCTATAACTCGCTTACCTGAAGACTCTTTGAGGTCCATTTAAATATTGTTCAGCGCAAACAGATGTAGCTTTATTTATTATAGATGCATCGAAATTACTTTAAAATGTATAGGAACAAGTATTTCTCAGTTAAGCGAATAAAATCAATCTCTGCATATCCCATTTGAAAATAAGTTTCACCATTGGAAAGAGTAAGTATATAATTCTGGTTTATAGCTAGATATTATGGCACATTTGCATGGATTGAATTGGAATTCCCAAACAGATCAGTCAGTAAGGATAGGTACTGACCAATTTCGCGAACAATCTGCGGCAACAACGTCTATACCGTTTCACATTAGAAAGTGTACTATAGCCTTACCCGTTTGGTTAACATTGACCACGAAGCAGTCGAGCTCCTCGGCCGGGATCCATTTCTCAGCAGAATCGTCGGCCTTGGAGAGCCAGAACTGGGCTTTAGCATTTGAGAAGTTTGCGTTGAACTGAGGTGAGGCATATGAGATTGGGATCCACCATCTTGCTATATTCCTTGAGCCCTCCTTCTGCTCGCCTCCCGACGTGTACTGGAGCCCGTATTTTTGCTGCGTAAAAATGGCCGTTTGGAGCTCATAGTTCCTCTGAACATGGACGAGGGGATACCCTTTTTGGACTGTCCAGGTCTCCATAATCTCGGCCACAGTAAGGTCTTCACTAAGGATTCTGTCCGCGTGGGCCTGCTCAGTGAAAGCGGTCCAGAGGTCCCCAGAAACCGTGTTATTGAATCTCCACTGGGTCAAGTACCGCTTGAGACCGTGCCGAAAGGTTGTGGGAGTTAGGAAGTGGTTCATCATACCAACGATGGCGGCTCCTATGAGATAGAAACGTTTACTTCTTACAACCGGATATAGAATTTCTATTTTGAAACCATGAACCGCGTCTAAACTGATTTTTGAAATACCGAAGAAAATACGATGTCATTTGACTAACCCTTGGAATATGTAATAGTGTCAAAAAGCTCATTAATCTCATCTGGATCCGCGACTGGAACTGAGACCGGGTGTGCGGATTCAAGGACATCCACACGGAGCACGTCTTGAAGGTCGTTGTTGACGAGGAGCTCCATTTTGTTCCAGGTTGGCTCCACCTGGACAAAGGAAATCATTTGTAATATTAAACGTGTCGCATTCTAGATGGTAAGACTATTGATTGATTCAATGCAGTTAGTAAGCTATACATTCAACGGAAAACCATAATTTAGCCGAGGATTAGATTTCAAGTTTCAAGACTGCCTGCAATGAAAGCTTCGTAGAGAGAGATGTCTTGTTTAGCACGAAGCTTGAAGCAATATAGTAAAAAGTTAAAAATATAATCAAGTTACATAGTTAACGCCGACATATTCAAAGTATGAAGCGAATCCCTCGTTGAGCCAGATGTCCGACCACCATGACATTGTGACGAGGTCCCCGAACCAATGATGACTAATCTCGTGCGTAATGGTTGATGCAATGCTGTCCTTGGCTGCCATGGAAGTCACGTTGGGATTGAACAGCATTTCAGCTTCCCTAAGAACACGAATAGTGATGAAAAATTAATATTAGGGAAAGGATTATATAAACACTGATCAGGATTTAAGCCTACGTTCAAAATCTACAAATCAAAACGGAGCCTGCTATCAAAATAGCCTTTGAACTGAATCGTTAGGCCAGTTAGCACATGCAGAGGAAAGGCGTACTTGAAAACGATGAGTCCCCAGTTCTCCATGGCGCCAAAATCAAAGTCTGGCACAGCAACCATGTCCAATTTGGGTAGCGGGAAGTCCACGCCTAAATACCGCTCAAAGAATGGGACTATCTTCGGCCCAATTTTCAGGGCATATTCGGCCTGCTCAATGGCGTCACGGCGGGCCCAAACACGGAACGTCAAGTTGGCTCCCCTCCGCGTCGTAAACGTTGTGGCCAGATAGCTAAAGTCCGATACAACGAAGGCTACCAAGTAGGTCGACATTGGCGGAGAGGTTGCGTAGTGGTCCCAGACCCAGTCCGGCTTTTCCAAACTGCTCAAAATGAATGGAATGAGCAGAAGGCACAAGAATATGCCTGTTTCTTTCGATACAACTTACAATGGATTGGATCGGCGGAGATTCATATTAGAGAGGCTTGTTCGGTTCTCGGGACGAGCAATGTTGATTTGAAATTCGGCCTTGAGTTCAGGCTCATCGAAGCAAGGGAACGCTCGCCGGGCATCTGTCGGCTCGAACTGTGACACGCCCACCCACCTGTTCGTGCAATTCGTAAGTAGCGGAATATCTTACATAGGTACTTATTTATTACTAGCTGACCCGGCACCAGAAATTCTGGTACGTAACACCACAGCCCTGGATCGTAACATAACTTAACAATCACATTTTCTGGGCATTTCCATCGTATTACCTGCGACTGTGACATTAAAACTCACCATGCGGATATTAATCACACCTGCGCCATCTATGTGTGACTTTGTTAATAAAAACAGTCAGTCAGAGATTTTTTACTACTCCGCCCCTTTCTGTTACCAGCCAAATAGAGAACGAATAAAATCGTCAGACGGAGCTTTTAACGTGCATATAATATAGGATAAATTGAGCTTGTTCGACATATTAGTTTTATCGAAATCAAAGAAAAAAATTAACCTAGGCTTACGTATAATTAAACTGAAATAAATACTTAGGTAGGTTATTCCTTCTGGCTAATATCGTTAATCCTTGCTTTATCAGCAGCCCCTAGCAATTACCAGCATTTTTCTTTCCCAGTATTTTTATCTGTGATAATTTAAAGTAAGTAGTACAAAATGAGGTTAAATATAAAGTGAACCGAACAATTATTATATTTTGCTATTGCTTGAAATGAGCGTACATTTTCGCGACGGAAATATTCCCACCTTTTTTTTTTAAAAATCTCTTACCTTGTCATGTTGGTCTCCTTATCCACATAGGAACTCTTATAGAACCCCTTCAAGTCGTCCGAAATGGTTGATTCAAACTCAATGAAAATCTTGTAGATCCCACCACTGACCAGCTCCTCCGCAAGTCTAATTTCGTAGAAGTTAGTTACAGGGTCATATGATTGACCCTTGACCGGAATAATGTCTGATGCGTTCGACGCCACTTTGTGCCTCACTTCCAGGGAGCTCTCATTGATCGTAAGGTTTTTGGCATGGAGCACAACGATTGATGTTGAAGTGAGGGCACGGCAAGTAATTCGAACACGCCCGCTCAGCCGATAGCCATCCGACTCTTCAAGGAACGGAATTAGGCTCAGCTTATAATGAAGCGGACGGAGTGACTTTGGAAGACGAAGGTAGTCAGCTTCAGAAGCATTTGCGTTGCTCAGAGTTAGTCCCGCCGGCTCAGTTTTTGTGGTTGGATATCGAGAAATTGGAAATCGGGAACTCCCGTCTGGGTTATTGCTACTGTGCTTAGGATTGTTGAGGTAGACGAATATCGCGAGAATAAGTAAGCCTGTGAAGATCGGGATCAAGACAATCTGAAAAGGTAAGGTCATAAAATGATTAATTAAGGTAATGAGTTCAAGCTGGAAATGTATACACTTTTTGCAGAATATTCGAGATCAAAGTCGTTGGATTATTTGAAGGAACCATACTTTTGGCCATATTCAGCCCTACTACCTTAAGTTACTGTTTAATATTTTTGGGTTCAGTTAATATAGGTCCGCACTCCGCACAAGAGTAAAATCACGGCGAACTAGGATTCAGGTTTTGGGTTCGCGGGTACCAAAACCAAAACCTGAATTCCAGTTCGCCGTGGTAGTATATATTTATTCCGCCTTCCAAATGACAAGCCTTGTGCACTTCGCATGCGCGTCCACTTACCCAAACCGGATGGGATGTGTGCGCAGGGCTCTTTTTTGTCTTCTTGTCAAGATGCTTAGAATCCATGATTGCGCTCTTTCCCATTTCAGGACAATAATGCAGAAGAATTCACAATGTTAATAAGTAGAAGTTATTTAGGTAGCTATGAATACCATCAGATCTGACTCTTCCTGACCACTACGGTCTGTTCCATTCTTTGCGGGAGTATTTATAAACTCGACCTTTATTTGAATAGGTTCAAAGTGCATAAAATTTCCATTCCGTGCCGCCTAAGGACTCCCACTATGGCATCTGGACCTATGTAATGAGTATTATTACACTTTTCTAATTGCAGGTTAATTGTGCCTGCGTCGTTCTCTAGCCCCACCGAACAGTGAAGAACATAACATGAAATTGTCTATTAGTAGGAATTAGTTGGGCGGTAGGCCTTAATATACATATCTACGTATATTCCAAATAATGAACACAACCTACTCCTTAATGAGACAATAGAATGTTCCTCCGTAATTTAAATCCTCCTGTTCATGTTACATGTACTTAAATCTACATACATATGTTTGAGAGGAGATTAGCACTACACCCAGGAACACGAACATGTTGAATTACAGACAATATTCTGGGACTCTATTGGAAAGGAACTGGATTGAAGTGGGACGAACGGGCTAGGATTGGACAATTGTTCGGGTCATTGGAATAAGCCTCCGTCTGTTCTGGAACAAATTCATGGCTGTGGTTTATTTTTGTTCAGAACTCATTCAAAATTCTAAGTCGTCGATAATTTTGGTGGAGTTTTTCCTATGTTGCCATATCTTAAGTTCTAAAATCTCTACGGTTCCTCTAAGCTCATTAATGAATGCGGAAATTTTCTGGCTAACGTATTTGGAATCTACACATGATTTTGACTCTAAAAGCATTATAATTGCTGTTTCACGTCCGAAATAAATATTTTAGTAAGCCGAATATAATTTGACAAATATCGTACTGCACGTGTAAATCAAATTGAGTAAATAATTCTCAAAGTCACCACAGCAAAGAATAGAGCATTTTAGGTCGATGCGGCGCTAAGACAGAAGCGTCTTTAGTCTATACCTCCCGTCTCGTCGGAATATGTAGTACGTTATGACATGACTTATGACAATAATTAAGCTTACGAAAACGTCCCAGAGAACATGCAGCCAGTAGGCACAGCTAATCAATAAACTCGAGCACCATGGAGTGAGTGACAATTAATGGAAGCTTAGTTGCGAATGGCTCAATAAATGACTTATTAAATAAAGCCAAGCTGTCAAATTTCAGGGAAAGGACAACTTTCGGGCTGCTACTTAAGTTAGGAGTTATGCCGGTGACAAGTTGAGCCTTTGAAAATTAGAAGAGCCTCTCAAGTTAGAATCGATTACCCGTAGGCACACGAAACTAGTTTAAAAAATAATCAGCTGCCGCTCCAGGTAGCTGGGTACAAATGAACTCAACTTATGTAATAGAAATAAAACTTGCAAGGAAAGCGAGAAAATCTATTTCAGTTAAAGCGTAGTTTCAAGTATACATAGTTTGGCTATGTAAAAACATTATACTACATACTACCTACCTTCATAACTCATAACAGCTATCCATGCAATAAAAATATCTATTGTAGTAGGTACTTACTACATGTTACGTACCTACACTAGATTTTTGTAACCCAAACGTAGGTGAACTTGTTGCAGCCAAATCCTAACCTAACAAACTTTTTGAAGAACAAGCCGAACGGAAATCTAACTTTATGAGCCCAGAACCTAACCTAACATATTTTTAGGCTACCATAACCTAACTTTGATATCCTAACTTGAACCTGAATTAAACCAAATACGGAATATCAATGTACAATATATATATATATATATATATATATGTATTATGTATGTTATATGTTAAACCCCAACTCCGAAATAGCCACAGCTAGTTGTGAGTGTTTAGACCAAAAGGTCTTATGGGGTGATCCTGTCCGTCTGTCCGTCTGTCCGTGTGTGGTTCACGCTTTAAATTGCTCCGTATAGTTCAGATTTAATCACGCATAATAAGGCCATTTTTGCGCGATGGCTGCTTCTTTGCTCTTTATGTGCTCTATTACACCCCAATTACTATATAACGAATGTAATACCATGCTTCACAAAATACTAACATTACAACGACTTACACCATATTTCTAGTCATCCTGAGAAGCAAAAATGTGCACATGGATTCATACATGCAGTTGACTAAGCACTTTATTTTTACACCATCGTGTCGGACTTTGGACTTTGTTTCCTCGTTATTGTTTAAAACATTTATGTAGTGCCAGAGCCCATCTTGAAATAGGCTCCAATGCCATA
>JAQFZY010000213.1:0-39075 GCA_034696285.1 Hypogastrura burkilli
CGGCTCCGCAAAAAACCGGAGCCGACTGTTTGGCTCCGGCTCCGGCTCCGCAAGCTTCGGAGCCGAAATCCGGCTCCAGATCCGGCTCCGGCTCCGGCCCGGAGCCGGATCTGCGGAGCTCTAGTTAAAACCTTTCAGTAATATAATCAAATTTAATGTAGCCTTAACTAACCTAACCGAAGGCATTGTAGGCTAACCTAATCTAATGTAATCTCCATGCCTGCTTACCAGTCCCTTTAGCCGGTCGTAACCCCTTGGCTTGGGTCCAATAAATAGTCCCGTATCCAGATTCGATGGGAAGGATAGTCCTGGATTCCCGACCCATTACCTGCCTCACAGTCCGGAATCTGACATAAATCGCGAACCATTGTGAGCCTGAAGACAATGGGCCATTTTTCCTAGTTCTGATAGTAAAATTTCTTGGCGGGTTCTCCCTCTACTTTATTTAGTTACATTACTCTATATGTACTCTACTATGTATTATATCCATATGAGCAAAAGTGTTCCAGAATACGAGACGAAGATTTCCCAAAACCACCGCTTAGGTTTTATGGAAGGATCTAAGCACTACAGTACTAAGCATGTACTTGAGTACTAGATTCAGCCCATTCATAGCACACTTTACTTTATCAAAGAGAATCTGAGCGGGAACCCCGCTTGCCGCTTGTTAGGACTAAAGAAAGAATTTCCTTCGCTTCAAATAACAATTAATACGCTAAAAATGAATTACTACATTATAACTGTATGGCAGGTAACTTGAATGTACTTTTAGGATCAAGGTTTGACTTCCCAGTTTCATATCTCACTTATTTCAAGTTTAAATTTGTCTCAACATTTCATCCTATTAGCTAATTATACGGGATATGGTATATGACATGTAACGAGATCCCTATAACTAATAATACCGAAGCACAAAAGATCGAAGGAAAATGCCAAAGCGTTTGCTAGCCTATATACAACCATACGGAATCACCACGTGCCACGTGCTTTGTGATAGGTTGGGCCCAACTTAACCCTACATTTTGCATTTAAAACTGAGCATACTAAATTGTAAATGGGGTCATAACTCAGTACTGGAACCGTCTAGATGTTAACTGTTAACAGAAAATCCTAAATTGCAAGTCTTTAAACTAAGTTTAATTATTGTTAGGCTTGTTGACTACATAAAAACCAGATTAAATAACCGCCGTAAGGTCGTAATATGTTAGGTTAGGCTTTGACGGCAAAAAGTTAATTTATTTCCCAGAATCTTATAATTTATATGCGGAAATATACCTTTCCCGTATTTAAAAGCTTTCCTTCTTTTGCCATTTCGAAATATTTATTTCAGCAGGTACCATGGAAATAATGAGAAGACCTAATTATTCGCTCCGCGTTAGCGCGGGCTTGTTTGGCTAGTAATACATATAGATGAGAATTAAGGTATTTTAAGCAATACATTAAGTAAACACATAGTTCTTAGAGTCAGGTTAGGTTTACACTACATACATTTTATGCTCTTGGTTAATTAATTCAAGTATTTCAAGCTTAAATCAATATATTTTAATGTAGCATCAAACGGACACATTATGAATGCATAAAATAAGGAAATTTGGAGATTTTAAAACGCGCCCCTTGCCTGCGGCTCGAGCCCCGTGCTCACCTTCAATTTTGTAGAGATCTAAAATAAATATAAAATCCCGTTGAGTTCGGCAGCCTCTATCGTAACATCATATTTATGATCCAATTCCGTTGATTAAATGCCGGGCCCGAGGCAAACTTATATAGAGCACTTAGGCCATCACCAGCAGTCCCGTAAATGCACCTTGAGCCCGCGTGGACTCGATCCAGGCTCCATGTAGATAGCGTATGTCATAGGCGGAGAAAGCAGCCGGATCCTAATCTGGCGAAACTTTCCCCCACAAGAAGCGACTATGACTATCCCTCATTTCCTGACAGTTACCCTCAAATGGTCTGGCCTCACTTATCAGCGCTCCGTCCTCATTGTCATGGGAGCTGGAGCTAGGTATGAATTATGAACTGGTCCGCTCCAACCACCTTTGTATTAATACGAGTGGGTAAGAAGGTCAAGAGGCCTGGAAATTCACAATAAGGAACCTTGGGCGACAGGACTATTATAAAAGAGCCCACGTGGAGGAGCATAAGGCCACTTTGGGCCTGGGGTCAAAGTTCGACTGGAGCACGGGGGCATTGAGTCCACTCCTTGTTACAAAGTAATTACTCAAATTATAGGCCTCATTCCTCCTTTGACATTAACATCCGCTAATGGCCCTCAACTCACCACAGCAGTCCCGTTATATAAATGAGTTCAATTAGCTCAGGATGATTCTGAGTTACGTAGGAGCCGCCTGCATTGTTCACGGGGAAAGGAGCACTTTGCGAAAAATCCAAAAACATACATTGAGCAAATAAAGTGCAGTCCAAATCAATCCGAGACTGACATCAGTTACTTAACTTAGCTAGGCTTAATACAAGGAAACCTAAGCCGGATTTATCATTTTCTGCTAAAATATTTATTATTATGACATGAATATTATTTTTAGTTCTGCCCCAAAAAATATTGACTAAGAAAATAAGCCCAAAACAAAGTATGCAAACGAGCCAATATAGACGTTGGACATACATTTTGAAGTCGGTTTATATTGGATTCATAGTCATTGCATACTCCATGGCTTCATATCTTGGGTTGACATCAAGATTGGTTCATTTTCATCCTTTGCTATTACCTAAAATATGTATCTTAGGGCCCCATTAAATGCAAGCCAATTATGGTGCCTTATCCCGTCCAATTGAATTCAGGTAAGTACTTCCCCAGTTTATTAGGCAGCCGTAAATGTGACTCCTAAAGGAGCAAGTTACATTTTTAGTCCAGCCAGGCGAACAAGGCCGCTCATCATCCGCCGTTTATGTGACGATATTTGGGGACCGACCCTCAAGCCGGAGCCGGCCTCAGGTTTATGGTACGGAAATAGTGGCATAATTGGTCGTCCAATGACATTCCGTCCCGGCTCGAAGTTGGCCATAAATGACGGGAGGCCTCGAGCCCGTCCCGTGTGAGCCCAAGCATGAGGAACGGTAATGGCCCACTCCTGCCTTTCAATTTGAGGCCCTGTTTTAAAAGTTGGGCTGAGCCAGCAGTACGAAGAAGGGCCGGAATATACACGGAAGTGAGCTCCCTGGAGGCAATAAAGAAGTCCTCAATTCCGGAGCCCAGAATCAAATCTCTGTTTCCGGGGAACTACCGTCCCGGCCGGGCATTCCGGTCATGACCTTGGGCCCGGCCCTAACTTTCACCTTTCTCCAGTCGGAAGGGAACTTTCCTTGGACTCTCGAATCCGACCTTTCAGCCCATAGGAGCATCAATTCGTGACAATAAAATGTACGTATCCATCTTGTATTCAATCACGCTCAAAAAGCGTAGATTCTATCCCGAAACAACGTATGGGAATCTACAACCTAAATCAGCACCAAACAGTATGACTCAGGTTGGAGGTTGGGCTTATAATCAGAATCGGATATGAAGCCCATGTAAGCCGACTAAATTAATTCCGTCCGACATCTACGTGTGCAGAATTTATCTTGTCCGAGTTTTAGTCCAAACTTGTGATAAGTAGTTTTAATTGATAATGAATAATAAATAAATAGGTTCCACCTGAAGAAAGTGCATGGGAATGTACAGCTAAGTTGCAACCATGTCGCGCTCAACAGTAGAGCGAATTACATGTACCGGCAAGGGGCTATGCTTATAGCATTGGAGAAAGTTGGGTATCAACTTTCCACATTTTTTGTATAGCGTTTTTTTCGAAAAATGGCTCCAATTATTAGACAAACTGTATACTTACTCATTCGCATATTTTATTTTGGGTTAGTAAATACATACGTATTTTTGGACAGCACTAATACAATACAAAGTCATTAATCCGCTCTTTTGGACTCCAAACCGAGCCAACTGAGTCAAATCGTAGAGTAAGTCAACCTCCACTGTTTAGCTTAATATGTCCCGAGCTACCTCCTTTCAACGGGTTGGATTTTAATTTTCCGGTTTCCGCTAAAATATTTTACTTCCACTTTGGCTTTTTGTTTTAGGTTCTAGGCTATATGGGGATAGGAGCTGGCGGCGGATGAGCTCGTGGACCATAAATTTAGTCTTTAAAATAGTAGGGAGGGATTGGGATTGGGATTGCGAGGCATGCCTCGGCCGCGTGGGCCCTGTCACTGTACTCTTTGATATGAATGGTAGGCTCTGCGTTCCCAAACTTTTCCTTCCCCTCCTTCCTCCCTTTTATTATGTGTAACAAAAGGCTGTTGGGAGAGGGAAAGTAAGAAGTAAGAAGTGAGGGATCCCGGGTTTTGGGGAAACCCGCCCGGCCCCTCCTGGAGTCAAGGAAACTTGCCCAAATGTAATTTTGTAATGTATGTTGTCTAGACCGAGGAGGGCTGGCTCCCGCGGAAGAGGAACCTTGTCTTAGAGCCTCTTATCTCTGCCCAGCTATCTAGGCCCCATCCACTCGGATCCGGATTAACCTTAATATTAAGGAGCCGACTACGATTAAATGTTTCCGCAAAACGGGCAGGAGTCCCATTTATAGTATTCGCACCGAATCACTTCAATTCCGTACGGAGTCATTAGGCAGTGTCGGAACACTGCAGGCAGACCGAAATACAGTACGCTTACGGCAGGGGCGTGTCCTGCTTTGAAATTGGGGAGGGGTCCCAACGTTTTGGACGCCTAATAGCGCCGCGCCGCGAAAATTTTGTATTTTGAACCTTTTTGACAGCTAAAGTTTGGCCGACGGCGGAGAATATTTTTTTTATTAGGTACCTCTAAAATCGGCAATTTTTTAAGGCTATTTGGGCTAACAGATGTGAACAGGCCCAAACGAATGCAGTACAGAGAACTGACATTGGAGACAATTGACCTTGTACACAATCCATTTGGACAAAATCGAGGCCTGGCCCAATTGAATAATCCTCCTACGGATTCGAACCTTCAGCTCTGACTTAAGTCCAAGAAAGGTAAGAAGCTTTCTCCTGAATTCCGGAGAGAGCCCGTCTGCTGGGATCTTTCTGAATTTCTTAGAATTTCCTATTCAGCTCGGCTGGACCCTTTTAGAAGAAGCCTAAGTACGACAAAGCCCGAGTCCCGCTCCACCACCCACTACTACTTCAAATGGCTACATAATCGTTCATCATAGCTCGAGCCCGCCGCCCCAGATTACTGTCACCGTACAGTGGAGCATTATGGTTGCACTTCAAGAACTTCCGTCCTGCCCTTCCCACCCAATGAAGGACCCTATACTTCTCTTACAAATAAAAAGTCACGACTCCTGCCTAAAAGAGTGCTTAGAGCCCTTAAGCGGACTCACTACTGCACTGGCCGCAGAAGCCCCTTAAAACTAGCATAAACTAAGCTAGCATAATCCGATCCAATGATAACGAAACTATGTAGTTCCCATGCCTTTGGGCCGAACTCAGTATTATTTTAGGTGGGGCAATAAGTGGAAAGTCACGCTCCAACTGCGTGGCAGAGAAAGTTGGAGAGGGGGACCTAGTGGAGGGCGAAAGGATTTTGGGGCGTCAGGGGCAGCCAGCCAGCCCCAATAGGGCTCTCCCCATAAGATTTGTGTTGGGCGTCAAGCATTCCGCCGCACCAGAAGTCGTTGATCTATTTATTTCCAGAGTCCCTGTCAACAATATTTGGATAGGCCGAGCACTAATAGATGGGACCTATACTTATCCCCCGCAAGCCCATCCTGCTGCTGGTCCTGTCCACTAGGACGATGAGCATAAGCTACGGGCCCTTCTGAGGTTCTCAGAAATTACAAATTAGACCCGAGAGCAATTTAGCCTGCTCTACTTCCTCGGTTTGGAGCATTAAGTCCTGTTGAGAGATCTGTTTGAGCTTAGGAGCCTTGAGAGTTATGCAGATCCTGGTCATCAGCCCACTCTTCCCTAGAATCCTTAGCTTGTAAACAATCAAGCCGTCTGCGAACAGGGCGCTGGGTACGCAGTGTCCTAAAACGACATAAATATTCATTTTGACTGCATAAATGTATTGCTTTCAGCGCAGAATGCCGTAACTTGCAGAGACGCTAAAATGTATTAGGGAAAATAATCATTTTTCTAGTCCAAGCTGAATCCAAAACCTGAATCCTAGTTCGCCGTGCTTAAGCCTACCTTATCTTATCTAGTAGTCAGTAATTGGTTAATGCAGCGTTATATACGTTCAACCTTATACGGTTTATGCTAGAATCAATATTTTGTATGTGGAAGGAATGTTAAGTCACTAATTTTAAATATTTGTTCGAGAAGTATTGAGGTCGATTGGTATTTCGTTTATTAGACTTAATTGTGAGTCTGCCAGATGCCAAGAACCACTTCGCCTACTTGAAACGGCTTGCAATTTTAATGGCAAAAAAAGAGCTACATTCAGCGGAATTACTTTTCTTGCAGTTCGAAGCCCGAACCTAACGTAACCTAATTTAACAGTAGTTTCACAAGAGTAAATTAACCTAATAGGGCTTAATAAAACTAAGCCCTTGTTCAACAACGATGTAATTCCTACGATTTGTCAGACTCCGCCATACTATTTCCGTACAAGATTTCTAAGCCCTCTAAATTCCGCTGTAGCCCGGAACCTAGAACACCGGCAGGGCCTGTGGTTTCAGTATAAAATGACACACATTTGCCTAAGCAGCACAATTAAATGGGCGGAAGTAGAGTCTAATTCTAAAAATACTGACGAGTAATACATAGTGAGAGTACTGGTTTAGGGCCCTGATTTATGGGCCCTCCTTTCAGGAGTCACTAAAACGGGACGTACTGTTGAAAATGCATTTTCCGTTTGGATTAGCCTCCGTAAGCCTCTCCCTGATCATTAAACTCATAAATCTTATAGTAATGAAGAGCGGCATAAAGTACTGCTGCTGCCTCTCAAAAATTCCTATCCCTGGGAATCCCCTTTCCATCTTCATATTCATATGGACTCACGCCTCCTAATCCCATTTCCTTTGGGCAAGGTAATGAGCTGTGCGGAATCACCCAAATCCGGACTTTCGAGGGTTTTTTTAGGCTGACGATTCGGATTTTCCGGCTCAAGTGTCGGCCAGAGTAAACTCGAAGGGAGGATTATTATTTATAGGCTTAGCCGCAGCTGTGCCGCCTTCCAGGTTCCATATGCGCCCCAAAGATAACAATTTGGAGAGAATATGATTCCGATCCACGATTTAAGGATCTTAAGGACACCTTAGAACTTGGATATATACTTATTTGAGAGGCCATTTCGGATCCATAGTATGGGGAGTGCAGTGCGGTGGAGTTGGATAACGTGCTTTGTCACAGCGTGCTCTGAAGCCGTTCCGGGACCCAAAGGATCCCTAATCCTGCCCACCGTGCCTCTGCACAGAATGGGACGCTATCAAGGGCACACAGCTAATAATGCCGAGTATAAGTAAGGGTGGGCCTTACCAGGGATCTGCCGGGTGGTTCTTCCTTGGAGCGCCCTTCAGCGGGCTTTGGGGCCGGGGTCGAGGCCGGCGGTATGTTCGTGCTCGTCGTGTAGAGGAGCTGGGAGGGGGAGGAGGCGGTCCGCTGATGGAAGGCTAGAGGCATCGCGTTCTCTGTACAGAAACACAAGGTGGAAATCAATATCGCATATAACAAAATATGGACACCTTCGGAGTTCCATTTTAAAAGCCTGGAAATGGAATAAGCTTGAAAGTTCAATTTTCATGGGGGTCAGTCGGAAGGGCTTGGAAACACAAGTTTGGTCATTTGAAAGAATGTAGAGTCTCAAGGCAAAATAAATCAAAATAAAAGAAGAGTTAAATGTGCTCAGACATTGAGCTGGGCTTAAGTCAAGGTGCTTCGGAATTCCAGCGGGGTCATTTAAAAATGCTTGGAAATTCAAGGCGGTCAATAATCAACTCTGGAGATCAATAAGTGTAAATTAATAATGCTTGGAAACTCAATGGTGGTCGACTAAAATTGTTTGGACTAGGTATCAATGGTGTGGTCAATTAAAATGCTTGCATTTCAGCATTCCAATTGACCTCGTTGAATTCCCAAGCATTATGAATGTGCTGGGCTCAATTAAAATTGCGTAGACTTCGAATTGGGTCATTATAAAATGCTAGCAAACACATTGGGGTCAATTAAACTTGCGTAGACTTCGAATTGGGTCATTATAAAATGCTAGCAATCACATTGGGGTCAATTAAACTTGCTCGGAATTCGGCAGGCCTCAAGGACGATCCCTTGAAATTTCAGTATTTACGATTCACTGTCATTGAATTCCCATTATTTGTAATGGGTAGGGTTCTATTGAAAACGCATGAATTTCAGTCCAGGTAAATTAGAAATGTTTGGAC
The DNA here is from genome assembly GCA_034696285.1 of Hypogastrura burkilli. Classification (NCBI taxonomy): domain Eukaryota; kingdom Metazoa; phylum Arthropoda; class Collembola; order Poduromorpha; family Hypogastruridae; genus Hypogastrura; species Hypogastrura burkilli. The sequence goes on from JAQFZY010000213.1 coordinate 8,370, forward strand.
ACTCAATAGCTGTCAAGAAAAATATTTGAAAAGTCTATGAAAGTCAATTGCTTCGCAATTCCATCCTGGTAAATAATAAAATGTTTGACATTTCAGTACTTTTTTTTATAGGCGGAAGTAAATATAAATGCTTGCATTTCAGCATTAGAATTCCCCTCAAGGATTTAAATGCTTGGGGTCAATTCATATTGCTTGCAATTCCATTGGGGTCAATTAAAATACTTAAATTGACAAGGGGGGCAATTAAAAGTGAACGACATTTGACGAGAATTATGATTGACTCCCTTTAAATTCTCAGGATCCCTTAAAGGATGACGGTCAATTAAAACTGCCTGAAAGCTGAATTGAGGTCAAAGCTCCAGCTTACCCGAGTAATTGGTTCCCTGTACCGGCAACGTAATCTTCCTACTCCTCGGATTACTAGAATGCTTGGACTGCTTGGTCAGATTGAGGTCATCCATCGAGGCCATGAGGAGGGAACTGACATGGACGAGCTTGGTCCCCCCCTCGACCCCGCCCCCCTTCGTCTCACTCTCACCACTCTCACACTTGACCGGGTCACTCTCCGCAAGGGACGGCCGGCTTGGGGACGACGACTTTGACTCCCTCAGGAATCCCTCCATGTTCTCAAACTCCTTGTGTGTCCGGGCCGGGAGGAGCTTGTTCATTTCGGCCTCGAGCATCTCCCCGTAGGGCCCTCTGAGGGGCCTCTTGTAGTATCGGCCCCGCGGCAGGCTCCTCGTGCTCGTAAGGGACCCCGAGTTCACGCTATTGGCCCGGGACATTTCCTTCTTCCCTGAGGGGAGCGGCGGGGGAGAGCTGGGGCACGGCGGAGCCGATACTGTGGACGAGCTTGGGGCCGAAGTAGAAATTTTTGAGGTCCCCGTAGACTCCCCAGAGGAAGAATCATGGGCCTGCCCTCCAGGACTCCCGTAGTCAACTGCCCCAGGCGGTGGGGAGGAACAGCTGTTGTCGGACAGAACCGTAGCCCCGGGCAGGTCATCCGACCCGTCAGACTGACCTGAAGACTGGCGGAGGAGCCGGCTCTTCTCTGTCTCTTCCTCCGCTTCGCCGCCCGAAGTGGACGTCGTGGAGCCGGCATTGACCTCTTCCGGGACCTGAGGCTCGTGGCGCATAAGGCTCAGGGGCTCGTCGTCCCCGCCCACTGTGAAATTGACCGTTTTGGGCGGGTCCTCCTCTTCAAAGTCACTCACGTGGAGCTCAAAGTCCTTAGCGCCCTTCTCTCCGCCCTCCGGCTCCGACTCGTTCCCCGACAGGACCTCGGCCGAGGGCTCAAAGAATAAGTTGGTCTGGACGGCGGCAGGGCAGGACTTGGTGTGGGCATGGGAGACCACGAGGCCCTCGACCTGGATTTCAGGGGAGTCTTGGCCCCCGTTGTTGTGCCCGGCCGGGCTGGTGCCGGTACTGAGGCAGAAGGCCGTAGGCTTGAGCGTGATGGGTGACCGGGCATGACGGACGTACTTCCCTTCAGAGGTCACGTCCACTTGGGAGAAGGAGGCGGAGCGGAAAGGGATCGTCCGCGGCGGGAACCCGCAGCTAAGGTCAATTGAGTCCTGGAGCTCGTCTCCGTAGTCAATGCTACTGGTGTGGGGAGGCGGCGGATTGGTAGGAACCGTCGCCGGCTCCTCGACCGTGCCCTCTGACCCCAGGCTCATCGGCTCGCTACACACACTGTCACCCATGCTCAGAGTTCAGGAGCACAAGCTTGAATTTGAAACTGACACCGTCCCATGAGGCAACTACACTGGTCTATAGCTTGAACTCGCACAACTTATCAATTTAATAATAATTATACCTTAAGCCCACCTTTATCTAAGCTAAAGCCGGGCTGGAACCTGGACCATCTGCTATTGGAACAGCTAATATGCCTTACAGGGACAGCGAACACAAGATTTGTGAATTTGACCTCCTTTGAATAGCAACTCTGACCCCTGCAAGAAAAGGAGTCTTATCCTTCGTAGGAACACTTGCTTGGAAGCTTAGTGTTGAACCCAAACGTAACTGTATTATTGTACGGGCGCTTCCCCAAATGCCTAACTACGACTAATATTTAATACGTTTTGGAAAAAGGTGGTAGAATGCCCTTTAGAACAGTAGCTAGAACTTGGGTCCCGGAGGACTTTGCTGAGGGACCTCCGCACTTGTAGATATTTACTTTCTCGAAATAAGAGTGTGAACTGTTTTTTCTAACACTCTCAATTTTAGTTTTTGGCTGAAGCCCGGTCCTGCCTCTTGCAATATTTTCCCCTCGATCCTACCCGCACTAGTCAGGCCTTTGGAACTAATATTATTTGCCATATGCTAGCCAGGCTGGGAGTAGTTAATTTCTACTAAGTCCTAGGCTCTTAAGTTGGTCCTATGTCTTTCCTGGTGGCTCTTCCCCTCTCATCCCGTCTGTGCCCCGAGAGGCCGAACTCCCGTGAGCCAAAAATAGCTCCGCTTGCTAAATATCCAAACGTCCTTTTTATAAATATAACCATTTAGCCTGCTTCCCAGCCCTGTCTTCAATTCTACCGATCCCGGGTCCACGGGCCACAAGGCTTCCGAGTATATTTACATACAGACGAGGAGTCGGGCTCTATGTTACGGGCACCCAAGAACCGAATTAGCAATGTTAGCGTCTCCGCTCGCTCTCAAGCAAGGCACCTCTATAACTATGCGAATGCTCCTGGCCTTCTCTCAAAAGTCACGTCTCGTAGCCTAAAGGTGTGTCGGATCGGATCTCAATCAGATTATGCACTTTGGAAGGGACCAAATAATTGAATTTCAAAAATTCCGAATTCTGATACTCTCGCATTCGCACTAGAGTCATGGCCATTCAATGAAAGTCTAGCAACGCACATTCTATGAACAAGGCGCCAGATAGATTTCGAATCCCCAAAGACTTTGAACCCCAACAAGCCCCTGACAAATGATCCGACTATTATTACGCAACATCTCTATAATTTTCGGATTCGGGCCTCTCTGACTCTGGGCTAGGCTAGAGAGGAGAGAAACTGGGATTAGAGATGAAGAGTGACAATGTCGCCAGTCAAGGCCCCCGCCGCCCAGTCTGGACTCAGATCCGGAGCCTGCAGAAGGAGAAACCTGTCATGCTGAGGCTGGGGATCCGAACTCCAACAAGGCTCCGAAACAGGCAGCCAGCGTGGGCATAAGCTACTCTTCTGTAACTGTAAATAGGAACTCCGCGTACGCATCTTATGATTACTCGGGCATGAAATGTATTTTTCAGGAAAAATACTATACATAATTTGATGGGGATTGAGTCCCGGAACGGGGCACGGATGCAGATTTATGCATTGAATAAATCAGTACGGAAACTGTACCGAAACGTGCCTTTTGACTCCAGCGTTCGTCCGTAGTGCAGTCTCCAGAGTTGTTGGATCTGACTCAATGGGGTTGTGATTTAATGGGATTTCGTGGGATTGTGATTCAATGAGATTTAGTGGGATTGTAATTTAATTGGATCCCATTTCGATACGATTTAGGTCATGTGGGATAAACAGCCTTACGAAATTGCCGCCGAATTAAATCCCGCGCCGTGTGATTTGATTTAATTGACAGACTATGGGATAAACGGCCTAATCCCACTACATCCCATTACGTCACAACCCCACTAAATCTCATTAAATCCCATTGAATCTCACACCTTATGATTGAATTTAGTTGATAAAGTGAGATAAAAAACCTAGTATCCCATTAAATCCCACCAAATAACAATGCTATTAAATCCCATTAAACAACTATAGTAAATATTATCCAATCACATTAATTAACGCTGCTATTAGATCTCACTAGATCCCACGGTGATGTGATTTAATCCAGAAAGTAGGATTTAAAACGACTTTAGTAGTCTCCGAAATTCTGAAATCTGGATCAACAACCTCTACACTGGAAATGGAAATGTTAAAAAAGAACATTTTATTAACAGTAGGTAATCTTACTAACTGCTAGTAACTAAAACATTAGTAGATTTCCAAAACCGGTTTCTTCACCACGATTCGGGAAACATACATGGGTCCAAAATTAGAACAGACGTTCGGCTCAATCACGACCCCGAACCGAGTCCGGGTCAAATTGAAGAGATTAAGGATTTTAAATGGGAGGAGGGCCTCCCACAGTCCCATTAAGTCCACACTAAGGGACTCTACGGCAGTTTCCTTGAGGGCCGCCGCCACGGTCCCATCATTCTCAATAGGGCTCAGCGTACAGGTTGAGTAGACGCAGGCACTCCCGTCATCTTTTGTTAGGCATTTGAAGGCCGAGAGGAGGATGTCCTTCTGGAGGGTGACCAGGCCTAGCCTCTCCTTAGTCCTCGTCGCCTTGAAAATACTGTTGTCAGCCACAGTGAGGGATATCCTGTCGGAACTGCAGGGAACGTCCGCAAGGACACGGTGGAAGTCCGGAGAGGTTGGATACCGGGCCGCACTGTACTTCGTATAATTCACATTTGGTGGGTGACTATTACCTAGAATTCAAAATAATAGATTTCGTAATTTTGTAACGTAATGCAATGTACCCAATTTGGCGGGGGTACAAAATAATTAACCTATTCAAAAAATTAGGACGTATCGTTATGTTGCTACTATTGAAAATATATTAATATTAACATCGACTGGTGACTAGTGTTACTTCCGTTTTTTTTACTTTTAGTTTTTAAGAACTGGCTGTAACACTGGCTTTAACATAGCACTTTTAATGCATTAAAAATTTCTGCCTAATCAATTAAACGGCTTCAAGGAGCTCATTTGACGGAAGAAAAAGTTAGTAATGAAATCGCATGTAATATAATTTAATTTAAATAGTAACACATTTAAAAAAGTAATTGACTTAAAAATGTTTCAATTTAAATTGTTTATATGCTTTAAAATTTGAATTAAAATGACACCCAATAATAAGCCCAAATACGGCATAAGCGTAACTTACCTATGAACTCCTCGAAGATTCTATAAACTCTTGACAGCCGATTGGACTGGAGATCATTGCACGTTAGTGACTCCGGGCACATTGTCATTAGGGTTAAGAGAGACTTGGTGCCTGGTCCAGAGCATAAGTCCAGAACCTTCACGTCAGGTTTCAAGTCCAGAGCAATGATTGGAGCAAGTGAGGCCCCATTAACGCAAATATATTTCCTGAGGCCTGGCACAAAATATTATGATTTGCATGTTGTTATGCATACAGGTTAAATAGCTTTCAACATGTCACGATCAAGTTCTACCTGTGTGCCTGTCCTTCCCGGGACTAGGGAATAAGGAAATGTTTCCTGGCTCGAACGTAAAAGCCTTAAGAAATGGGAAACCTAATTGAGAGAAGTTTGAGGAATCCGTGAAAGTACAGTAGCTCGAAAGATCAGACCGTGAAGAAGGTTTGTCTGAATAATAGGAATAGTACTCGGACTCGAACTGGAAGTCTTCAACACCTTTCAGCTTTGTTGCGGTCACGAATTCAGCCGATGCTGACATAAGAGGATATTATTTACAGTTTTTGTTTTGAAATGGGCGTAATTAAAACAGTTATTACTAGTTAAACTGTACTAGATATTATTTACTACGTAAAATAAATTCTATTACATGCGATTTCATTACTAAATATTTTTTTTTTGTCAAATATAATTAATTGGGAAGGGGTTAGGAATGTACTCAAAGTACAGTCAGAAGTTCTCAAACCTAAACTAACTTCTTTAAATACCTATAGTATGCAATAAAATCACAAATAATACAATTCAACTTAAATAGTAATAGATTTCAATACGAATAGTAGCAGTTTAATTATAAATTCTTTGAAATAGAATCCTCCAGTCTTACCATCTCGGATATCTTTGAGGACTCGTCGGTCATCGTAGATCCCTTCTGAGGCCCTCACCACCAACTTCCGCTCCGGTGCATTCTGATACAGAGTGTCCAGCTCCTCTGCTACCTTGGTCTCCGCGATTGATTCCAGAGTCTTTTCCAGCTCCTGGAGCCGAGCCCGTTCCTGCTTTAAATTAATTTCCTCCCGCTCAGTCTTCAACCGCTCTTGTCCCGTAGCCCATAGGGTCTGAAGGTCATAGGCACCCTCGGCCTCCAGTTCTCGAGAGATTGACTCAACGTTGGCAGTATAGTTGTTCGGAACTGCGATAAACTTTTGACTGGACAGGAGCCCGAGCCTCATTGATGGCCATCGGCTCGTGTATACAGAGGCATAGAGGTCATCGTAGTGTTCCAAGGCTCGGTTGATGCTTGTGTGAGTTTGGACATCGTCCGGCTGTAGAGGAGGACAATCGAATGCTATGACTTAATATATACCTATACTGCTGGTGAAGTCTAATGTTGCTGTTACCACCATCTTCGCCTACATCTAACCAAACCGTCACGAAATTCATATCAGTTTATTTTTTTTAGATTTTCTGATTCATAGGTCATAGGTCATAGGTAGCTCACAATTCAAATTAAACTGGGTTAGGGTTAGGACTATAAGTCTAACTAAAAAAAATTAAGTATAGGCCTTAATTGATTTAAAAAATCGTATCCAGCTCCAGCGCAAGCATCATTGACTTTTTAAGCACTTAATTATATTTTAAATAACAATATCTAGGTGTAAGCATAACTACTTTTGAGTAATTAATTCTTCTATTTTAAAAAACAATACCTAGCATAAGCACACTAATCGTTTCACGAATTACTCATTACATAACTGTAAACTAATAATTTAATGGGATGCGGCCATGTCAAATAAATCTGTTTGATTGATTGATGATTGAAAAAAAATAAGCTCAGCGCACAGCGAGTCAGCGGGATGTCAAATCCAAATTCACACCCTGACAAGAATGTTACATGAGACACATGCTATATATTTTACTACATTTGCCACCTCACCTACCCATAGCTGCTTCTTATGCTTCTTCTTGGCAGATCGGGGGGTTCCGGTTGAGAAGGTCCGTGACCGGATCAAGCGTGAGACTAGCATCTCATTCCCGATGACCTCAAATGTTGATACCTTTGAGCTAATCGGAGAAAATCGGCACTTGATATTACTTGATCTGGATATTTAGTAACTGGAACACGAGGAATTAAAATTTGGGTTCCTGTTCCGCGTACGGGTCACTTTCCCGGAACATTTCGTCATGTGACGAAGCGGGAACACGAAGATTCACATGCTCATCTATTCATGAAATATGCTAATCCACGGTGGCGGTCCAACTAAACTCTAGCGCTCCCATGAGAAATTCTACCATCACACATAGCGGAATTAATATTTGGGATAACCGATAAAATTATTCAGCCCGTTGCGTTCCTTTTGTTTGATAATCTGCTTGAAATTGTCCGTAATTACAACTTATGCAGTGCTAACTGTTCTTAAGAAATAAACTGATTATGAAAGCCCGTTTTTTCGAGGGTGGGTGGTGGACATATTAGGTTGTGGAATGGTAGACTTTAGTGTTACGGCGGTCAAAAAGGTCTGAAAAAGCTTACGGGAGGAGCGAGCATTTCGTGGACTTTTTATTTTAATAATAATAGCAGTTAATTAATTGTCTTCATTACTAACAATGTGAAACTGTTTGGTTGTGAGACACCTTCCCTGTTGTGGAGCTTATACTGACTTCCACCGTTTAGGAGCTACTGGTAAACTATTAACTTCCGTCAGGTCCAGATACTGACGATATACTTTTATCACTTGTGATTACATTAATTATAATTTGACATAATCCTGATACATATTTTATAAAGACACCATGTAGCATACGTATATATTAAACTCATTAAAACAATCTACAATCTACAGCTGTTTATATTTATACTGTATAATTGTTGCAGATTGGTTGGGAAGTAAAATTTTAATCAATGATCAAAATACAAAATCTAATACTGAAATCCGGTTGGACTCGGGTTTAGTGGTCTTTCGTGATTTTTCTAAGTACTTTGTTGCCTCGCTCTGTTGTTGCCTCATCGGTGTTGCCAGGTGTCTGCAACTGTTGTTGCCTCACTTTTTTGCCTCATCGGTGTTGCCAGGTGTCTGCAACTGTTGTTGCCTCACTCCAAACATTCTTGCATCACTCTGTTGTTGCATCTCTCTCAAGTCTCAACTCGACTGGTCTGCTATTTCCTATTGTTCAATTTATTTTGCAATGTACGATGCGTAGAAATTACTTACTAGTGCTAACTAAAGTCGAAATTAAAATATGTGTAAGAAGTTATAGCGAGAACAAGCATATTTGATATAGATATTTAAGTGATTTTGATTGTAAAGTGTGTTCATTCTCACTTTTTCTGTTGGCGTGGATGTAGATTCTTCATTCCGCGTATTCCCGAAGGATGAGTGAACGTAGGTCCCTTGGTGGAGCCACATGGGTCAGGTGCAGCAAGTGCCGTCGTCGACTCTACACGAAAACAGCATTGATAAAGCATACTGAGCTCCTGTGCCTAGGCGTTTACCCAATTATTGAGGCGCTCGGAGACCCTTATGCCGCCGAAATAGGCTTGCCACCGGCAAACACGCGTAAGTACCAATATATGAATAATTTTTCATTTGGTCTAAGCTTGGAGTTGCTTGCTCTCAAGTTTATTATTACTCGTTCATAGCGTTGGCGAATCCGAAGACCAGCAAGGCGGCCTCAAGCTCGAATAAAATCTATATTTATGGTGCATTTATGCGGGAGGCCCGGCTCAAGACAAAGGGCTGGGTCCAGGTCAGTCAACATTTGGGCGATGAGGGTGAGGTCCCTGTTGCCCTTCAAGTCTGGCCATTGCTCAATACAGTCCCATTTTACCCTAAAGCCGTGCTCAGTGCTAGTGCCTTTATGACAAACTGCACTCTGGTCAAAGACAAGGCCTACAAGATTGTGCCATTTACCGAGGCTAGAAGTTTGGACTATGCTGAAGAGCTCGAAATTAATGTTGAGGGATCCCCTGGTGCCTTAGATTCCGAACGGCTTGGTTCAACATTTAAATCACATTTTAAATTTAGACCAGTGGCTCTCGGGAACAAGTTTGTAATTGAATTTTATGCCAGCTTAGTCACTGTACAAATAACTTCAATAATTCCGCACGGAGGAGTTCCATTCGACCAATTGTCATTTTATCAGATTCTTGAGAAGACGAAAGTAATTATTAAGTTCATCCAAGATCAAAATGCACAGAACGAGGATGAAGAGTTGGCTGTAGTCACATTTGAAGATGTGGGAGGCCTAAAGGATCAGTCACAGGAAATTTTGGACACAATTGACTTTATGACGAATGCCAATAATAGTGGTAAGTTATTTGTATGTGAATCTCAATAGTAATTGTTAGCATTTTCAGAAAGTCATAAATTGCCTTTTCACAGCCGCAAAAGTTCCTCGTGGGATTTTGATCTTTGGTCACTACGGAACTGGGAAGTCTCTTCTGGTCGACGCTATCTGTAACACTTTGGGCTTTAAGAAGGTGATAATTGATGAGGGAGGTATGTCTAAGCGGCGATTCCAAGGAACTCCATTGGAACAAATCGTTAGCGAGAAATTCAGTGAAGCCTTGAAATGGTTCGCAAGTAGTTAACACGTTTTTTGAACTGGTTTTGTAATTACGGAATTTGAATTAATTTAATTTATTCTTGACAGTGAGTCGGGTGCAGCTCTAATTTTGGATAACTTGGATGCCTCGAGGTCGGATGAACGGGTTAGCGTGGCCAAGATCCTTAGGGCTCAGATGGACAGAATCAGTGCACGGGACTCAAAAGTTGTCCTTATTGCTACAACCTCAAACCTAGACTCAGTTGACCCAATCCTACGCTCGCCTCAAGTATTTTGCAAAGAGATTGAGCTTCCCGTCCCTTCCGTCACTCAGCGGTCTGAAATTCTTCAGGCCATCCTTCTAGGATTCACCATTCGGCTTTCGGATCAGAACATCAACAGCATTGCCGCCGCAACTCATGGATTTGTTGGAGCGGACTTGAAGGGGCTATGTACAGAAGCCGCACTCCATAATCATGGCATTATAGATCTGCAGAGTCTTTCAAGAGCTCTCAAGACCGTTCGTCCCTCTGCCTTGAAGAGCATCCTCGTAGATGTTCCGAATGTAAGGCTGAAAGCTGAACCTACCTTGCGAATTTCTGCAATTATTCGGATTTCGTAAAATTGTCCACTACTGTAGGTTCGATGGAGTGACATTGGGGGAATGGAAGACCTAAAATTCAAGCTGAAGCAATCCATTGAGTGGCCATTGAAGCATCCGGACTCCTTCACAAGATTTGGTATCACTCCGCCAAAGGGAGTTCTCATGTACGGGCCTCCAGGGTGCTCGAAAACGATGATTGCCAAGGCCGTGGCTACTGAAAGTGGACTCAACTTTTTATCTGTCAAGGTACCTAAATTCCGACCTTAAGATTTCATTGACTTATTATTATGCTGCTACTTGCCACTATTTATACTTAGAGAAAATATATTACTATTTAAATTGAACTATATTACGGACTCAACTTGTTGTCAGTCAAAGTACCTAAATTGCTACCTCACGTGATTCAATGACTTTATTAATATTTAAAGTACATGTATTAAATATACTTGCTATTTCAGTACTTAATTCATTTTCCAAATATTTAAAGAAGCTCGTTTGGACTTGAGAACTTCTGACTGTAGCATTTGCTTTACTTTCAATGTATGGCGCATTTCTTCCTTAACAATTTACAACGCATCCAATCACACATTTGACGAAAATAATTTATTAATGAAGTCACGTTTAATTGATAATTGTAACTTGTAACAAATATAATTTAAATAATAATTGTAATTGAGTATAAATTACGTCCTGTTTCAATTGAACTATCTGTACGTAAACTTAATCCTCTCTCTCTTGCAGGGCTCTGAGTTGTTTAGCAAATGGGTGGGAGAGTCTGAGAAGTCCGTACAGAAGATATTCCAAAGAGCTCGCCAAGTCGCACCCTGCATTATATTTTTCGATGAGATCGACTCCTTGGGCGGAGAGCGAGGTCAGAATGGGTCTTCAAACGTGCACGAGAGAGTCTTGGCTCAGTTGCTTGTCGAGATTGATGGGATTGAAGCCCTGCAAGACGTTACCATCATTGCAGCTACCAACAGACCTGACCTCATTGACAAGGTGAAGTAATATTGAGTAATTGACCACTCTAATTCTCCACAATTGTAATTGGTTGTTACAATGTCTGAAAAATTGTTTCACTCTAATTCTTATTTTTGTACTGCCTAGGCCTTGACCCGACCTGGACGAATTGATCGCCTAATTTACGTTTCATTGCCTGACGAGAATACACGGAGAGAAATCCTGACCATTCGTCTGTCAAAAATGCCGGCTGCTGAAGTTGACGTTGAGTTCTTGGTTGGACTAACTGTGGGCTATTCAGGGGCCGAGGTAATTTTACTATTAATTCCTTATTTTGCGTTGGCACGTCACGATTCTATAAAATTGCTTAAATAATACTTCATTCCGCATGCAGATTTCTGCCTTATGCCAAGAGGCTGCACTCAAAGCTATGGAAGAGAATATCGAGGCCGTGGAAATAAGGCCGGACCATTTCATGTACGCGCTCACGATTGTCAACCGACGTACTACATCTGAGACTGTGGCCTTCTACGAAGGATTTGAAAGAGACCTCAGGAAGTAATGGCGCTTGAAAACGTACGTAATTACTATCAACCTAACCTCCGCCCATTCCAAACATCTATTATTGTACTTGTCTAAATTCCAAATTCAAGTATTTCGCATTCTCTTATTTTGATTCAACCAAATTCCAATTCAGGTAACGGTTTTCTATATACGACATAAATAATTGTATGAGATCCATATCAGTATGCATAAAATCGCTGGTCTGTATGCGTGTGTGTGTTTTTTCCAACGTAGATTTACGAGTAGTATATAGTGTTTTAATCATAAGAAAAGGGATAATAAGACACTCCCTCGAACTTCATAAATAAAGATGAGCACTGAGTGTATCTGGAAATAAGTTATTACACAAATTCAAGATTAATTTAGTAATTCTCATAACATTTACTTCAAGCACACTAACTTACTTAGTAGTAGAGTTACAGTATTACTTGAGTGAATGAAATATTTAGGATCGGTGACAGTTATAAAGTGTCGCACTGAATTATTACATAGTAGGTCAAGAAGGCATGCATAAGGTATAAAGTAATGGTCATTCTCATAGCCTCGTCATGGGTAGCAGTAGCAGTAGCCCATAATTTCAGCGCCTGTACATAGGACGCTTCAAAGTCTAGTACAGAAGTATTTATGTTTAGTATCTTTCTTCAGCCCCTCAGCGTGACAGAGAAAATTCGACACAAACTGTGAGAGAATCTAAATACTACATAGCTGAGCTTGGTAAATTTTTGTTTTAAGTGTAAAGACTAGACATGGCTACAGATAAAATTAGGCATAAATACTGTCACAGGTACAGCGGAGTATCTCAGGGGCTGGGGACTGAAATAAGTAAAACGTTTCATTTATAGACTTTCAACTACTATATATTTAAACTCATTTATTCCTGTCTGCAAATCACATTCGAGTCTAAAAGCCGGTTTCAACGAGAGCTGTAAGCCGAATATAAGTATTTGTATTTACATAAGATCCACGAAACCCGTTCCCTTAATAAGGCAATAATTTAAATAAAATTGTAGGACGAGGAGAATTGTGTTCAGTGCGAGTTATACAAAAAAAGGTTGAGCTAAAAATAGAATAAAATGAGTTTCATAGTAGTGTTTGTAGAACGTCGACGAAATTGTAAATACAAAAGAGATCCTGAACGTATCATACAGTTATGCATTGTACTTGAGAGTGCACTAAAATATATTGGTCTGAAAAATTGTGAATGGGAGAAAGAAGCGCGTCAGAGTTCAGATTAGTACAAAACATTCGGAAGTTAAGTCTATAACATCGTAAAAGGCAAATTCACGCATTTCTTGGTTCTATTCTAAATGTGGTTGTACGCACTGTATTACCAATAGAATGCTTAGGAAATTGGACAGTGTGCATACTGACTGGTCAATTTGGGGAGTCGAATCTAATCAACTCTAAATTCCATATTGAAATCCATTATTTAGGTTGGCTCTACGGCATAATTTTACTCTCTTTCCGATAGTACATATTTAATTATTTTAGAATTTGAAGCGTACAAATTACTTAAAAATTGATATTCACTTTGCGTTGATTAAAATGGAAATCGAATTCCCAAACTCACCAGTTAGTATGTCTATTGTCCAATTACCCAATCTACAACAAATAATATTACATTTATAATTGTCTGTACTTCTAAATCCTAGTACAATTTAATACTACTCCGTACTACAGTAAGTTACACTAAGTCAGGTCTGTCATAAAAGTAGCATAGCAGTCAGTTCATAGTTTCCCATTGTGGATTCGTCGTATACGACAAATGTGGCGTTGTCAAGTTCTCCTAGCACCCAATCCTTACCGTGTACCTTACAAAAAGATTAAGATGAAGAAACTGTTCCTAAGATCCTTGTATAGTCATTAAAATTCGTAGTATTAGATACTATAATCACAAGTTGTAGGACTGCGAGAACGAACTGCATAACCCATACCCTAATATTTTTAATATTCATATATTAGTATTTAAAGCCGACCTCTGGATCCTATATATGCTGTAGTAGAAATATGGCTCCCGTTGTAGCCATATATTGGTGTGGACCGTTTGAAGCTATTGTGTTAAAAAGACAGATCTATTCTGGATTTGAAGAAGAGGAGACTAGAAGGTCCCCGGCCTCTTAATTTCAGGGATCAGCTTCCCGTCCCCAAACCAATATATGACGAGGAGGAGCTGGAGGCCTACTGCGAAAATGACGGCAAGGATCGTGTTGGTGATTGGGAAGGGGTCTTTGGGGGGCTTGGGCCGGGCCAGACGGGCCTGAATACTTGCAACGGCCCCCTTCAGCTCCTTAATTTCTTCCGACTGCTGGATTTGGTGGGCGAGGAGCTGGCGGAGGAGCTCAAGGAGCTGGCGGTTACTCTCCCTGGAATTCACAAATCTAAGGTCAACGGTCAACATAGACTCGACATGGAGCATAATGAATCTGTTATGGTTCAGGTATATCTCTGCCTCCCGGAGCACTGCAGTATATTTTACAGGTTCTTATGTGCAGTATATCTACGACTTCCTGGAGGATTATACACTATATTGTGATAGACGACCAAGCCGAAGACCTATGGCCAAGCAAAGATGGACTCGTCTTCTTACCTAAGTTTCTTTGTTTCAAGCGTCTTAGTTTGGTTATAACCTAACTTAATTGAGTCAGATGATACGACAGAGCCCAGTCGATCCGGGAAACTAAATACGGGCTAAATATATCTAGGTATATCTGAACAGTAGATACACCTGAACCGTCAGAAATATAATAGGACTGACCTTTGGTGGAATGCAGGAACTACTTTATCTGAAGGAGAGTCTCTCAACATATCACACTGAAATACAGAAAAGTTTCTATAAAGGGAGCCATTAACTAATAAGCGACATCAAGGACTAATACCGCATAATTTTGAGGTTGCTAGGATGAGGAACATATTTTTGGAGATTTTGAAGGAAGGGTGAGGTAATTATCAGGGTGTAGTAATTTTGGGCGTGGGGAAGGTGTGTAGGAGAAGGCTGAAAGGTCATTGGTTAGGGTTGCAAGGGACCCGCTTGTAGCCGCGTGGTTTGGGCCGTGCACAGCAGCAGCACCGACACCGAATGAGGGAGGAGCAGCAGCCTGGGAGATTGTCATAGTAACGTACTTCTACTGAAAGGAGTGAGCTGGTCCGGAGGACCGGCGTCTCGTGCTTCCTATGCGTCGCAATCACGTAGTCCAACTCATACTCCAGTATATCATTCCCGTCATCCCAGGGTCGATTGTCCTCAAACTTGTAGCGCCATGTGTTCCCATCCTGCACGGAATGTACCAAAATCGGCAGGGTTAGTTTAGGCTTCCTCAGAGTTACATTAAATCCTACTTTTTTCAAACATTAAATCCCATCACACTGGTCCCTAATGGGATTTAACGGGACTTATGAGACTTTGCGATTTAATGGCATTTTGAGGAATTAATGGGATTTCAAGAACTTTGGTCCTCTTCCAGTAGTAACAAAAAACTGAAACTTACGTGAATGAAGAACTTGGGATGCCACTCGACCTTGTGAGCCTGACGGTCCTTCGTGTCCCGCCTTTGACGCTCCTCAAGGACCGTTTTCTCCACAGTGGCTGCCTCTTGGTCCTCCTTCAGAATGGCCTCTGAGACTTTGATCCAGAGCTTCTCGGACTCTGTGCCCAGCTGCTCGTCGAGAGGGACTGTAAAGCGTTTGAGACGAGAGCCCTTAATGTGATCCGTCACTTCCCAGAGAGTCTCTTCAGCCTTTAATTCAATACAAATTAAAATCAAGACCAATCACAGGTCTTCTTTTCTTAAACTGAGTTATGAGTTATGAAACTTACGGAAGTCCGCTTGTCCTTAAAAGTAATCTTGTTGTCCCAATGTCCCTCTACAGTGGCCAAAGTTTCTCGCCCAAGCTTGATCTTCCCAGAGATTGCGTTAATGTTGTCGGCCCGAGAGAGGAAACTCTGCATAATAAATTAAAAGTTCAAATCAATTGAATAACAATGAAATGGGTACATCAGTGATGTTGCCTGTGCTGCTGTGCTCTCATGTGATTGTGATTTGTGGTTTCATGTAAGTAATTTGAGCGAGGTGTGATTCTACTTAAGTGTGATCAGCAACTTTAAGATTTCGCGACCATATCACACGGTTTGACGTGACACAGTTGACAAATCACACAACAGTGTGACTGGGGTCTCACAACACTGAAATTAATCCAAGAACTCCAAGCATAATGCTCACCTTAAGCTTGAACTCCATCTCACTATGGTAGCCGGTCTTGTCACAAGCAATCGTGACTGTCCCACCCAGCTCCATCGTAAGTGTGCCCATAAGGATCCCCTTACAGTGAGCAAAGGGCATTGTGATCAAGTAAACTTCCCCACGCGGCAGAAGCGTTAGCGTAGCTTGTCCCTCCAAAATGGCCGAAGTCGAGTTTCCTATTCCCATACAAAATCATTATGGCAAAGGTAAGTCGTACTAGAGTAAATATAAATGACATCTCTGCAACACAGAATAGTTGACTTTCCCATACCGTAGAACTTAGACTTTGTCAGAATGGCCGAAGAGATCACGTAGCCGTCCTTCTTATTACTAACATAGAAGGCCGAGACTGGGGGATGATGCGAGACCTGCTCAGCAATATAGAACGTGTTAGTCCCGTTCGGATGCTTCCACATGCACCGAAATGTCTCCCCAAGGACCGGGTTGTAGGGCTTCTTAAGGCCTTTCGGCTTCTTGTAAAACCCACTCAAGTACCATCGAAGGACGTACTTCAGGCGGGTGAAGGGGTCATCCTCAAGGACGGCCCTGTACAAAAATGGGTCTCTTTTCAACAATTACATTTTTAATTTAAATAATTACTATTCAAAGTAAACTCTATTACATGGGATTTCATTACTAAATAGTGTATTTCTCGTTTAATAAGCCCGTTGATGCATTGTAATAATAGATTAGAAAGGGATTCATAACGCATTGAAAGTATGTTAAAAACAAGCGTTATATTTAGAAGTTCCCAAATCAAAACTGACGCCATTAAATAATAGCAAAATCTAATTTCTCGCGTAATTAACTCGTAAGTGACTGAATAAAATTTAAATAGTAATAGATTTAAATCTAAATGGTGGCAAGTCCTAAACAAACTCAGATCCGCCGTCTGTCTCTTACAGTGACAAATAGTCCGCATGGTAATAGTAGTCACTCAGCTTGTCCAGGAACGAACGGGGCTCCAGGATGAATGTCGGCAGAACAACCCGGGACAAATCCATTCCAGGTCGGACCTGCTTGATTAGGAACCAGAGCAAGGACTTATTCTCGTCGGCCAGCTCCTCCACGTGCTCCCCTTTAGCCTATAAAAAAGTTTTTTAAAATTAGAACTTCCAAATGACTTATTATTAAGCTGCTACTACTTTTATCGAAATTGCCATTCCTACCCATATTACTTGGGATGTAATTTCTTAATTGATGTTTCAATTATTTAAAGAAGCTAAAAGTTGACTTAAGTTTGATTAACTTCTGACTGTAACGCTTGCTTCAACATATATAATTTGGTATACAAATAGTAACTTCAGTATCAACAGTAATTGATTACATGACTTCATAGGAATCATAATCACTGAGTTCCTTACTGTGGAGAAGTCTTCGCTGCTCGGGATATAGTTACTCTGCTTGGGCGGGAGGAGGGCGACCTCTGTGCCGGAGCTCCGCTTGCTCCCGTGCCGGGTTGAGAAGCTGGACCGGCTATCCCCATGGTGGCTCCCGGAACGGTGACTCCCTTGATCCTTACATAAATTTCTGTATACAGGACCATTGTCATTAAAAGGGTGTCGTCCACCTTCGTGTTCGTTCTCCTCATCCGTCTCACGGAAGTCATCTTCGGCCTGCTCCTCCACGTGGGACGTATCCGTGTCTGACTTGTCCGAAGGCGTCCGGTTCTTCTCCTCGTCATCCGAGCAGCACCAGCCTGCCAGAGGAAAGAAACGTTTGGTCAAAAAAGAGCCGGCGTTCCGTTAGATAATACAATGCAAAACCTACAGCACAAACACCGGCGCCCATGCCTCCTACGCACTACTACTTTCAAGCCTTTCTTGCCCTTGATGGGTGCCGGCGCCGGCTCCACTCCTGCACCCTCCGTCATGAGGACACAACTCTGAGCCTGAGCCAATTATAAGCTCCCAACTACGGAACATAAGGCAAGCGCGAGGGCGCCCAGCGCATAAAATAAAGGGCATATAAGGAGAGCTGAACAGGAAGGAGGAATAACTAAACGAGTCCAAGCGTTGTACTGAGGAGTATCAGTAAACAAGTCGTGGTTACAAAGGTTGTTACCATAACAACACTACCCTATGCATAGTTACTACTGAAATATCTAGGTTGGAGATTGTTTGGACATGGACAGTATGCATGCTGGCTGGTCAGTTTGGAAAGTCCAATTCAATCTATGCAAACTTTCATATTTAAAGCCATTATTTTTGCTATTAAGGAAAATTCTACGCTCTTTCCAAAGGTGCAATTTATTTTACAATTTGATGCATAGCAATTACGTGAAAATCAAAACTAATCTGTAATCTGCTTATTCCTGCTCTTATTTACTATTTGTGAGTAATTCCTATGAATTTCATTGTAAAATTAATTGCACTATTTGAAAAGCTCATACAATCCTGGTAATGGATGGATGAAGGTACATCATTGGAATTTACAATTTGGGAAGAGGATAAAAAAATTATGCCTTAGAGCCAACCTCTAGCTGGAAGCGGAATAATTTGACTTCCCAAGCCAGACAAGCCAGAGCCAGTATCTATGCAATTCAATTTCCAAACAATTTACAGCGTCTAAATGAATAGGAAAATATGGATCGCCGTACCCTGATCAGGCTCCGTTTCGTTAGACGACTTGTCCTCCATGGAGTCCCCAGCACCGCCCCTCGGTGATCGTACCAGCAGAGACGAACACCTTTGGTGAGGGCACAAATAATTTCCAATGTAATTCAGCAAGGCTATCGCTAAATCGTACGTGTGGTTCCACAAAACCTCGGCCTCCGTGTTAGACCCACAAGGAACAAAGCGGAATGAGGGCCACCAAGTTTCCTAATGATAAGCTTGGACTGGGCCCAATCCCAATATCGATATGAAGAGACAGAGCTCTTAGAAAATGAGCCCGCAATACATAATTCCTGGCCCAACTTCAGTTGACACGCTAGGCTCCCACGGCTAAGTATGTCCCAGAAAAGTAAGTCCCAAGCACCCCAGCATAAATAAGCAATACATTATTCCCACGCAGTCTAGAGGATGGTGACATTAGGACGAAGGAGGACGGAGGACAATTGGGAAAATATGGACGAGAAGCGTATGGTTAAATTATGAGCTCAGGCCCCAGAGGCTGTCGTCTTAATGTAAATGAACAATGGCGTCTTCTCCGCATCAAAAAGTATTGGGCGGGTTCTAAATATTGAATGAGCTGAAGCTTTTGTGTAAAACGAGGCTTCCGAAATAGATAATCTAATATTTTTCAACCTCTTCATCTTGCACTGCAAAACGGCAAAACATGTCAAGTATTTAATTGAACGAATTTCTTTATTATTAGTACCAAGTAGTCTTTGAACTTTAATATTTAATATATAGAGATTTTGAATTGAATCCACTCTGGGCTCTACTAAGGGATACACTCCAAACCCGATCAATATCCACAAAAACGAAAAGCCGTAAGCAATAACTTTTGATTAGCCAGGCCCAGGAGTTTTTCCCATAAAGGCGTATTAAGAGGAGAACCTTGGTTAGGTCCATAGAACATAGTTAGGCTCCATCAATAATTTTACGTTCTGGTTAGGGTCTTTAAGCTTGGGTAGGAATTAATGGGCGGAAACCCGAGAACGAGTTTCAATTCTGCCCACTGTGACAAAGGAAGGCTAAATACAGTTATTCTCCAAATCGTTCCCCTATGAAAATGAAACAATAGATGAGTAACGACGTGTCATCAAAACTTAATGATTGGACAGGCCGGCTCCGCCTCTTAACCTTGGCGGACATAGTAAGGATCATCATCAATAGTGATGCACAAAACATACAAAACAAGATGTAGTCTCAACTCGGAAATATAAGACCAGCTCAAGGCCAATTGAAAAGTGAGTGGCCATAGGCACAATGTTAGAGCTCTACATTACCGCTTATGGCCGCTCACTCTAATTTGGTACTAATGAGCTGGTCTTATATTTCCGAGTTGAGAGTACGCATACATCTTGCAATGTGTAGAGCTTGCACTTCCAGGAATATAAGAGTTAAAGCCAGGTCATCGTAATCATCCGAACACAGAGCAAATATTTACAAGCTAAGGTTTTATTAACAAGGAAGTACGACTAATAAAGCAGGAAATCAGGACAGCTTGGTTGAGGGAACAATATGTATGGTACTAATTTAGTGCACGAAAAAAAAGCGAATTTATTCGAAAATGTAAAATCTAGTCGCTATACAGGTTTAGGTTTGATTGCATTAAACTCTGAGGCTAAGCTACTGTTGCTAGATTGGATGGAGTTAGGTTAGGATAGGTTCGTTTTGTATTTAATGCTGCCCAGAAATTATAAGCTTTAGCCCGAACAATGTTTCCCGATCGGGTAAGTAATAAGAATCAGGTACGACTACGACGCCGTTAAATATACCCACTAAAAATGTGTGCCCAACATCAATATGCATATATTATGCATGTGGGCTGAACTGTATATTTTCAGGGCCGCAATAATATTAAGTCGTTAGGTTTTTAAAAAAAAAAAAGTTTATTCCACGAAAAGCAATTTTTCGGCATGAATTAGGGACGCACGTCAAGGCGAGCTCTAGCCCGTCCATCCAGCACTTCCCGTCGTCCACAGAGGCCGCTCGGCAGATCAGATAGGTCTGCGGGAGCGGCTGGACAACGGCCCCCATTGTTTCCCCGTCTGGGCCCTTCGTTGACCAAATTGACTGCTCGAGCGGATGAAATACTTTGAAGCAGAAGCCGTCCTTCTTGGAGGGCCGCTGGATGAGTTTACAGCAATATAGGAGAACCGTGGCGACCCAAGTACTGCTCTGTAAATAGAAAAACAGGAAATTCATCAGGTCATACAATATTCAATACGAGGAGGGTTTCACAGCTTCAAAAGTAGGGCATGATGTGGAATATTAAAGAAGCCCTTGACAGGAGTAGAAGGAACATACCGAGGCTCTCCCTCCCTCCTATCAATCATAGCCAGTCTAGAATATAGTAGTTGTAATCACAATAATTCAAAATTCAGGGAGGCTCCTATTTACCTACCGACTCCGGGCATGACAAGGTAATCATGAATAAGTTAGTCGTCTACTCCAAGGTTCATCCAAGTAAATAGTTCTGTCAGCACCTCCTCATGTTCCGAGTCGGAAACTTCTAACAACTAAGACAGAGTGAGCAAGGTCCAGCCTCAAAACACGACAGACTCAGTGTTTATAATAAACTTATAAATAGCTGATTCTGTCCGGTTAGAAAGACACAGCACAGTAATTGCGACTATAATGAGCCTTGGAATAGCTGGAAAAAACACAATATTGTGACCTTGGCCCTTCTACTTTCAGGCAGGAGCAGAAAAATACAAATTAGGTACTAGGTGCGAAATATTTCAAATGGTGACATTGTGTTCAAATCAAAAAATCTTCAAAATCTTCAAAAACAGGGTACATAATAAGTCCGACTTAGCATGGGCTTGTTCGTCTATGCCGTTACGGGCATAGAGATAGAGTATCAAACAACTGTACAAATGAACTCCGCAGTTGATATTTCGGCTAGTGCTGTCGGACAGGTATAATTGGACAGAGATCTGAAGTCTGATCTCCCCGGATCACCTCTCCGCTGGTCCTTTAGCATGGAAATAATTACCTTGACTTTACTGGATTTGTAGAAGATGAGGAGGCCGGGCTTGAGGACGGCCCATAGCTTGGTCCAGCCTTTAAGCTTCCCCCGGACCTTGAGGGTACCGGACATGATCACTATGGTCGGGTCCTTGAGGGCCGTGTTTAATTCTTGAGCAACCCTCTGCTTCTCCTTCCGGTAATTCTTCCTTTGAACTTTGTACGAACGCTCCTGGAAGGGACAAAACGGGGATGTGTTTGTGGAAACAATAGGCATAATTCATAATCCGGGGGTTGACAGAAAGCTTGAATTGGGCTATCAGCAATTCACAGGCTCAAAGCTTATAAAGCTTACGCTAATTCCAATGCGACCATGCAAGGACAATAACGAGTATACCCAATACCCACATCGAATACGGAGGTCGGAGGTACATATCTGTTCAATTCAACTCCCTTGAAATTGAAACGTAAACTTACGGGGAATAGGCGAACTGACGTTAAATTAGTATATACATATATATTAGCACTACAGAACTTAAAATCTTTTCTAAAAAAAAGGTATGTGAATAATCGAATGAACTTGACCATTTTCCATTGACCATTGTCCTTATCCGATAGAACATCACAAACTACAGACATAAAATCATTGATGGGCGTGTATGCGGGTGTGTAGGTGTCCGCTCTTCTCCTAATTTGAGCGCCCCAAACAAAAGTTGACTTTTGCAAAAAATAAAATTCCCTTTTGTAGAAGTTTGTGGTATCGACCGCGCCAAATTCGATTTATTTAATACAATGGTAACCTGATCTGGCTTTGCCGGGCACACCGGTACCCGAAGAGCCTAATTCGGTTTCTCGGATTTCCGCCCATTCCCCCCGGATCGCAAGAGCGGGTAAGTCGCTAGTACTTAATACTTTTCGAATCCAGAAAATAGTAGCCAATTACCTGTGAATTATGCATAGGTTACCTACCACTTAAATTTTGGTTAAATATGCAGAGATGGACTCAAATTGTATGGCTTTGGTAATACTGCCCAGCCTCAGTTTAGTAGTAGGTAGGTACCTAAGTGATCCGATACCATTAGGACATTCATAATATAGTAGCACATCCGACTTTGCATGAAATAACAACAACGGTATCCGGACAACTAGCATTACATACCGAGAGGCAATGCTGCAAGGGGATTCTCCATCCATATTAAGTAACCAGGCGAATCAGTTCGCAATTCGCAACAGTGGAAAACAAATGCTGAAACTGGAATAAAGAACCCCCGGCCGAACGTCAAGCTCAAGGAACGGAAATGCGTCAGCATTTAAGCGTGGCTTCTACTTGACTAAATTAAAAGAGAAGGTAGTACTGACTTCTTTTTACGGATGACGCTCTGCAAGAAAACTTCGCTACTGACTATAGAAACCGTCAGAAATTTAAAAACAAACCCAAACCTAATTGAGGTTGGCCTAAGTTAACCAAAACCAAAACAAATATATTATATCTTAGCTTTGTGAGCAGTCATCATCAGTTTCAGATCATTTTTCAACATTTTATGCTCTATCCAATGATTCTGATTTATTCTGCAGTTGGAGGCTTATAAATTATTAAAAAATAAAATGAAATATCACTATGCTTGTTCCCAAGCCTGTGTTAAGTATTTCTCGTACCAATATTTAAATTTCGATTTCTAAGTTCAGATAAGCATTGACTGAGTTCAACTTCCCAAACTAACCAGTAGTGTCCGTATGCATGCTAGTTGCTATTACCAGTATCCAATTTCCAAAATGATTTAAATTATGGGCCTAGCATTTCCATATTTTAAAAATACAGGCGGAACTGGAGCAAGTCTCTCCTTGTCCTGTCAATCAATGTAGCCTGTACATGTTTCGGAATCCCGTCCCACTTTAATCCTGATGCTCCCCTATTTTGCTTAAATCGATTAAACGACGAAGGCCAATCGAACCACGAAATGCCTTCCCTTTTACGTTTTGTAGGTCCACTGTCACCTATCACCTAGCATCGGACAAATAGTAGTATCTACGCAAGCAGGAATTGGGCCTTAAAAAAAAGTGACAAGGTTGCTGATGAGAACACAAATGGAACACTTTGGATTGGCAGTAGGCTGAGAAGTTTGATTCAATGTTAGGACCTACATAGCTGGAAAGTCCATAGGACGAAATAGGAATGTCAAAGCCATTGGGAACGTCCATAAATGACGTCCTTCAAGAAGGGGAGGGTGGGCGTAACAGAAATCGGATTCCGGAAAACCACACATTCCAAAAAATAGATTCTCCAAATACCAAATTTTGTATAATTTCGGTATTAAATTTAATTTTCTATATTTACACAAGACTATTATAATAAACCACTTCTGTATGTCACATTGAACAACCTGATATATCTCATTAAAACAATGCGATACTTAATATAATAACCAAAAATGAACAAGTATATTTTAACTCTAATCGATTCCTCACCACAGTTTCAGTTTATTTGAATCCCTAAAATAAAATGAAAGTTATAAATAATTTACATCCTAACAAATTCAATATTGCTGACATCTGACATACAGTCCCGAAATAATGAAAAGGGATTCCGCAGATTCAGTGAACTCATTCTCATTAGTTCAAGCTTTTTAGATGCATCTCACAACCTTTATCTTTATTCTAAATAGAAAAGTACGGTAGACGTATTTTAATTTTTAAAAGCTATCAAGTTGACACAAATACAAAGAGCTAAAACCAAGATAAAAACGTTGTCAAGTGCTTGAGTTTATAAAAAAACGTAAATTTCGGGGGGTCAACTTGTAAATTTTGAAGTCTTTTATGGTTTTATGAGAGGGGGTTGTAGAACTCGGACAATAGGGAGGGATGGGGTGCAAAAATCGTATTTTTTCGCAGACGTACTTTATGAATGCTCCCTAACGTGTTGCGAAACTGCTGGATGAAGAATTGAGTAGTAGTGTGTTCCCCTGTCAGGCCGCCTTGGGTTGGGCCCACCACTGGCTAAACAAAGGGAAAGAGCGGCGCTGTTAACATATTCTCCTTCAAGACTCGGGCCTCATGAATTATTCCGCTTTCTTCAATAATTTCCCCTTTGTATCCCTCCGAATAAAATATGGAATATTTTCGGCCCCTCTACCTAGAGAGCCTCCAGCCAGCCTTTGAGTAATCCTTTTAATCCCATTCCCTGGACTCAAAGAAAGTTCCAAGGAAAAATCCCCCTTCTATGAACGACTCATTTCACTTGGTAAAGGGACGGATTTAGGTTCCCATGCAAGGACTACTTCCAGTAAATGGTAATTTAATGAGTATAACAGACCACTTCATCCCTCTACGTTACATTAGCCTCATCTCGAAAAGGAAATGGCTAAGCATGGAGAGATTCAGCCCCGTAACGATATACCAGTGACCTACTGCCTACTACCAAGAACCAAGAGTCGGCTTTTATGAGAAAAAACCCGGGCATCGCGTAAATATTTAACCAAGCGGAAAAATTACAGGAAGAAAGTACTCAGAATCCCCGTCTATAGGAACCCCGAGCTCAGTTTTATTATTCTGCGGTTTCTGCTCAGAACTGGAAACTTCTGGCCTAATTCAGGAGGACAGTGGGGGGCTTATGATGTTTCCTGGGCGGAGCCTACGCACAAGCATCAGGCTAATTTCGTCTTTAGATCTCAAGTGAGCTGATTAGGAGATTCTGAATCAAAGACCATAGTATCCCCTGCTCATTTTTGGGCTACTACTGTTTCATTTGGCGTAGACAAAATGTAGACAAAACACAAGATTTAGCGGATAATGGAATATCCAAGTCTTACTTGGACTGGATATGGGATTATGCTTTAATACTTCCACCCTACAATTATAGATACAGCTAAATATAAAATAAGCCATATTCGGCTAATGTACTGTTGTCAGATTGTATTAAGTTAGCTTAATCCTGGACAGCAAAAATAGTTTTATAATATATCGCTTTACAATGCAGTGAAACATTTTCGGATAAAATAAATATTTTTGCGTAGCATTTAATACAAGCCGTTTAATTGTGTTAGGCTCTATTTGGTTAATCGGTTGTCATTAAGATAGCCTATAGGCTAGATCTGAAGCACTAAAGCAAACGTATTCGCTTAGAGTATTCCGCTCAATGTCAGAGCTCTTCCCTTGCATTAAATATGCAAGCAATTTCCAATCCAGCGCAGAAATAATTGGTTATGTTCATTGGAGTGGGAAAATCGAAATCATTTTCACCGAATATTTGCATATTGTGAATGCAAACAAAACCCATAAGTTTTCAACTTTATTCCTGAGCAGCTTACTTCCGTGCTTTTTCTTTAACAGGATATGAGAAAGACAACAAATCCTCCCTAGACAATAGCTTAAGTGATATTGTTTGGGCTTGGCAGGAGCGAATTCAATTAAACTTTTAAAGGGATTCCGCTCATATATGAGCTATCCCAAGTCCCAGAGCTAATAGAATTACATTACATATTACGCTGTAGTATATGAGACAGTATGAGAGCTGCTGTAGGACGCCCTTTAAATCGCATTACTTTTCCTAGACTCAACTCCTAACTTTTCCCAGGGAATGCGTCAGAGATTGGAAAGAACAGAGAAAAGCTCCTTTTAATTCCCTATTCCCTTAAGCAGAAGGATTCAGAACTTCCTCTCTGCCCAGAGTCCAACTTGTACTTTCTACCTGTACTATTACCAAAGATTCAAACTCAAATTGGCTCATCTCCTTTCTGCCCATGTGAAAAACAAACTAAAACCCGTGTACAAAATGACGTCACGCATGATCCAGCAGATGAACAGCTGAAGAAGCCGGCCCGCGGGCAACCCCTCTGCGCATGCGCAACCAATCCTTCAAGGCAAATATTTATTGAAAGACGCATCTCATTTTATGTTTCAAAACAGGTTTCCTTTAGGCTCTGCGGCTTTTTTCTAAGATTTCTTCATGTTCAATGAAATTCGAGCTTTGACCTAATTATTAATTAATTCAAGCCTGCCGCAGGATCTTCACAAATGACAATCACTTCTGGAAATCCCTTCTATAGACCTACAAATAGAGGTGCCACATTACCGGGTCAAATAGGAGATTTTTGCGGATAGTACCTTTGACCACCTGTCGGCCTCCTTTCCAGACCACACAGGGTCCGAAGTTCATATAAGCTAGCCAATGTTCCCTAGTCTATGATTTTTGCAAAAAAAAGAGTGGACCGGAAATCAAAGAAAAAAGCCCTGTATGGTTCTTTCGGTGTTAGAAAATCATGCGCTTTTTCTGACAAATTCTGAGTATTGCCAATTTAGATGGTGTTTGCAGGAAAGGTTGGACGTTGTCAATTTAGACACTTCTTCCAACAAACAGTGTTGTCCATTTAAAAGCTGTATGCAGGTGAATTCAGTATGACCAATTTAGAGTCTATTTGCAGGTAATTTAAATGTTGATTTAAGCCGGTGTTTGCAGTCAATTCGGTGTCGAAAATTTAGACCTTGTTTACATCAAAAAGTGTTGACAACTTGAACGGTGTTTGCCGCCAAATTAAATGTGGGCGATTTTTCCACTCAATTTACTTGTCCTCCTTGTTAATTTAGGCGCATCAGAATTTCTCATTCCATCATGTCATTCTCTTTGTATTTGACATTTATACGTGCTATACTGCTGCTGGTTTTGACTTAATTTCCAATTCGATTTCCTTAAAGTTTACTATCATCGCAGAAAATAGGCCGTCACACCATCGACTCATAGCTGGATGCGCTTTAAGCAGAAAAGCAACATTTAATGAAATAGAAAGATCAAGCTTACCTTTTCATCAATCGGATCCTCACCCAATATAGATCCTATATTAACGTATAAAAGAAAAGAGATTCAGTTAGACGTGACTTTTCAATCGGTGCATTATATTATGTACATGGTGCCTCGTGTCCATGTCCACTATGTTCAAGAGTAAACCAAAGCTTTACAGTTTACACCAAATGCATCTAGGAACTCAGAACCACAACTACGAATATGAACAGAGTAAACTAATCAAATCAGTCTCCAACCCAAATCAACAATACAACAAGGCTTACTACAGATCATTTCCCAGCTTACCCACTACGCTTCTCCTCCCCATATTCACGGGCAAACGTGTTGACAACACACTCAGGTTAGCTAACACTCAGGTGCAAAGAACTCAATTGATAATGCAGGGTTAGAAATCGGAAGTCAGGTGCACAAGAATCAGAGTACCTTATAATGAGCTAGCAGCAATTCACTCAAAGTCAAACCATTACAATATACTAGGCTAAGCCCTGAAATGTAAAAGCTAGGACGTAGTATGAAGTAGAAATCGCCCCTACGAAGTTATTAGAATCACTGGAACAATAGGAAATAAAAATGGGTAGCATGGTAGTACACAGTACCGACTAAAGATGCAATAGCGTACTCAGGAACTACTCTACAACTCCACAATGATAGTTTTTTAATAGGGAGGCAGAGGATGAGCACATGACAATTGACTATTATATGGCCTATGGGCCTATGACATCCCTCCAGCACCAATTACAGTTCCAACCCAGCTCATACCATAAATTGTACTTAAACTTGCGGCTGACAGTTCAATGACTATACCTACCATCGTTTAGCTTAGCTTTTATACAAAGTAGGAACACTCCATTCTATCAACACTCACAAATCCTCCGTCAATATCGTCTGCTTTCTTTTTTTTCTTTTAATTAATCTGTCGCCATATTCAAAACGCCAAACTAACAATTCTATTTGTACATTCAAGCCGTCTCAGGTAGTCCTCGTTCGGATTTTTGAATTAAACGAAATTAGTATTCGACATACTGTTGACGTAGAACCGTTAACATTGGAGACACTAATACGTTCGCTCAAGCAGCAAGCAGACACAGAGCGGCTCGCACTATCCAATGTAAATGACGCAAATTTTAGGTCAATTCTGGCCATGATAAAAAGCAAATCTAATTTTTAGATTACATTGCCTTAAACTATTTGAACCAAGAACGGTGCCCTCCTATATCAGAGTTGACGGGGCATGGTATTAAATTACTCAATCCTTCCGTCACTCTTTATTACTACGAACGAACGAACGTGAGCACGCCATGATGAGGCCAAAGTTGGTCCATCCCTATGATTTAGTTTACAAAGGGAAGGGAATACATAGTTCCGCATCTCAATGTATGCCTCTGACTGTGACGCCTCATGCATGAAACATCTATTCCGGTCCTGACCCTATTTTAATGCCAAAGATCATTATAATCCTATTACTGGCGAGCCTGTCCGCCCGCCTACGTAGGACCTGACTCCGATTACTACCTTTCTCCATTAGGCCGGATGAGTCCTTAAACAAGGACTGGGAACTACCTGCTAATGAATATCCCGTCGAATTCGAACCCGGAATCCGAGGGCATAGGGAAACGGCAGAAGGAACTTAGTAGTCCAGTCCCATCTCCCTGGCCCCTAATTGACATGACGCTCTGTCAATTAGAGATAAACTAGGACCACACGGAATACCCATAGCCTGTGGTCACCCTGCCTGATGCCCACGTCAAATTAAGAGCCTATTCAAAGAGATACGGGAAGCCAGATGCCCTATACGTGGGAATACATTGGGATTCAATTAGCTCCCCTTTTATAAGATTAGGAATGACCGGATCCAGCTTCATTTTGGCTATACTTAGAATCTTTACAATCAGGCTCAGCTCTGCACGTAAGGGGAAACGGGTTGGAAAAATCGGGGTTCGGCTGGAAAGTAAGAGCCTTTGAAGTCGAAGGCATGCGCTAGGAAAATCCACAGGTAGAACGAATGTCAGCTTACCTTTAGCTCCAGACAGCTTCCACCGAATAACAGTTCGATAATGGGGATTCTATTTCTATGCTAAACGTTATGGGCTGGAACGGGGGCCCTGGAAACCCCGCTTTAATCCCTTTAAGTGAGAATGAATCAGCAAAGGCCCGGCTAGTTCCCATTGACTACAAATGGGTCCGCCAACGCCTGGTGGCTGGGAATCCCAGTTGAGCCCATTAATGAAAAGAGCGGAGTCTAGGAAAATCTGGAACTGGGACTGCACTGGCTCTATGACCGGATCCATGGGCTCTAGGAAGGATCTAACGCCTCCATTTCTGTCACTCTCTTTGGCTTCCTCCTCAATATGACCTAATTACATTAGATTGGACTTGGACACTAATGGCGGGGCTCGGACACGGCCAAATATGTCAGCTCAATGCTCAATAGGGCTCCGCACGTTCCGGTCCATGGACCGGTCCAAACGGTCGGTCCGGTCCACGGTCCGGTTCGGTCCGGCGATATTCAAGGACCGAAAGTTTCGGTCCGGTCCACGTTCTGGTCCGGTCCGAGGTGACGGACCGGACCGACTTTGGACCGGACCGGACCGTTGTTTTCGGTCCGAATATTCCTCCTAAATCTCACAATAATGCTTAGGGAAAAAAAACTTTCCAATAGCCAAAACCTTTCTTGTGAGCTAAAAATACTAAGGACTGTTGGAAAGAATGTCAAAAGTCAACAGACCATTTCTATTGGAATCAGACGAAGCGTGAATTCTTATGCAAATATTGGAAGTAAGTTTTTCTAGCGCCGATTTCTAGGCAATGTTTGACAGACCGGTCCATGGACCGGACCGGACCGGACCGACTCTTTCGGTCCAATACTTTTGCCCTACTACGGTCCGGTCCGGTCCAAGGCTTGGACCGGACCGGAACGTGCGGAGCCCTAACCGAAAGTCCTAGGTACCTGGGAAGTGGGCTAAACTGACACCTTGAGGTCGTTTTTTGAGGATATAGGGCACTAGGAATAAGAATATCGACATGTTGAATTGAATTGTAGAATCACGGACACCGGATTCAGAATCAGCATTTTTGATAATGGTAGTATCGATATAAAATATTCCAAGATTAGACGCTTTCAGTTTTAACCCCGATGACCTTTGAGGGGTCACCAATGAAAGCTCGTAAGAGTCCGCGCTAATTTCTCGACTGTGTCTGATTATAACCTAGTTACTGTACTTTTTGTACCCTTTTGGTTTTCGATAAATGTTCTAAACACCGCCTGTGCTGGGGGCCTAGCCCAGCCAATCACGTTCGAGGGCGCCTAAATCAAATTCTTTAAGACCATAGAGGTAAAACCGGGTTTTGATGTTCCCAGCGGTGCGGGTGGTGGTGCCTAATTCAAAATTTCCTTATTAAAATCAAAATTAATAAAAAATGCACCAGAAAAAGTGCAAGCTCACCCGTAGCGGACGTGCCTGACAAAGGAAGAAACAAGAT